>ML410984.1:21230-110629 GCA_005239525.1 Nicotiana knightiana | reverse complement strand
TAAAATCGTATATTACTTGTCGACCACGTACACTTGCGTGTGCATTGGGAAATCAACCAACAGTGTATTAGGGTCGTATTAGCACTCCTTGTTATTGTATTCATTGATGGCGTCCTGGCATATTCGCGTAGCCGAGAGTAGCATACTTAGTATATGAGGATGGCATTATAAGGATTCAGGGAGAAAAGGCTCTATGCCAATTCTCCGAGAGTGAATTTTGGCTCGGTTCAGTAGCATTGTTGGGACACGTGGTGTCCAGTGAGGGTATCCATGTGGTCAGTCATGTGTGGGTAGAGCTTCCCGAAGCTTGAGATTTTTGTGACCACCGCTCCAGTGTTAGTTCTGCCATCAGATTTAGGTTTTTACCGCGTATTGTGATGCCTCGAGGGTAGGCGTTGTTGTGTTATGATACAGGAAGATGTAGTGATTGCGTGTTAGTTCGGGTATTCAGAAGGGTATGGAGAGATAGCAATTGAGGCTAAGCGAGCAGGGATGCCTCCTGTGGGTTGTCCTAGGGTGTGTAGTCCCTAAGTAGTTCTATAATAAGTTCTCTTCTACCAGTAAAAGATATATGTTGTAATTTGAGTTTAGATCGCTTGTGGAAGTTGGCGTGACTATTGCAATGGTGTATGCGATATTTGGCAATTGATTTGAGTGTTATTTGGTTTGGGTCATTTAAGCTTACAGAGGATTTAGTTGATCCCACCACAACATGGTGGCAATGTTAATGTGTGGGCATAGTCTTGTTTGTTTTGATCCTTGGCTTGGGGCCAAGTGAGGGAGTTCGTTAATGATAAGTTGATTCCATGATTATGTGTGGTATCGATTTCAGTTTGAGGTATAGTGGTAAATCAGTTATGACGTACATGCACGGGGTCTGGGAATGTCACGAGTAAGGGAAATTTCTTTGATATAGATTGTAATGTACTGTGTTGGGTAATTGGGTTCTATTGAATGAGATAGTGGAAATTGTAAAAGGTATAGTGTGTGCAGTGTATGAAATTGCTTGTGGCTTCAAGTGAGTGGATTACATTCCTAGTATTTTAGTGTGCAATGGTCTTCGATTATGTCTAATTTGTCAGTGTGATTGATATTTACGTTAGAGGATGTCAAGACTTGTGGTATTCTACATCATCACGGATTCTACATATCAGTATCAGGAAAGGTGAAGGTAATGGCTTTAGATTCGCAGGAAGTCTCTTCAGGGTAAGTTTTTTTTTTTTGTAATGTGGTGCTTTTGGGGATAATTTAGAGAGTATTTGGTAGCTTATGAACCTTAGACGGTATGGTTGTGTGCTTGGGTCGCGTATGGTGAGTTTGGGTTGCAAATTTCTGGTATTACGGCAGGAAGAAGTATCAATTTGAAGGTAAGTCAGAAGAAACTTAGGTAAATGGGGAAACTTGGTAGTAGGTCGGATCGGCATGGGAAGGGATACGTTTAGTTCTTTGGGTGTTCATAAGGTGACGAGCTTTTTGGGTGTATTTTAGCAATGCTCTTGGATTTTTGGTGGTCTGCATAGTTTGGTTGAGTTAGAAGAGTTCAGTCCTGATGGTTTGGTGTTGTGCAAATGGGATTTCGGATAGTCCCTGGTGGTTTCTACCGCGCTTAAGGGTGCATATTTTCTTATGGAGTGTAGTGAGTTTGTTTCTAATTGGGATAAAATGGAAATTCTTGGCTGGTTGGGTACGTAATTGCTTGTGGCTCGGAAGGGACCATGGAGTTCCTGTATTTTTCCTAGGTTGGCTCGGCATGTGCGGTATGTTGGGTAGAGTTGAGATTTGCATATGTGAGGTCACGGTTCGGTTCTGGAACGAAGGTCATAAAATCTTAGGCAGCATAGGCAATTTCAGATGACTAGGTAGATGATATCACTAATTGGTGCGACTTGATTGGGGTGTATATTTCAGAAAGAGCAATGTGTTCGAGTTAAGGGTACTTCATTGGTATCGCGGCGCCCTATTGTTGGATCGACTGTTGATATTCAAGTTTGCTTGGTACACGGAAGGATTATGGGGGTATCCCCGTGGAATGAGTGTGTAGTTTGGATGTATTATGTGTTCGAGCGGTGGAGTTGTGATCAAATATGGAAATCCGTACGTTTCATGAACTTCGAGACTGAGAGTTCTCATAAACAGGATATTTGTGGAAGTGAACTGGGAATATGCGAGCAGAGCTGGTTAGATATTAGTATGTACCATGATTCTGTCATTATGAACTTTTTGGTAAGCTATCCATCTGTCGTGAGTGATCAGAGTTAATTTATGGTCACTGGTACGCTAGTATGGGTGCGTTTTATGCACTAGGTCGGAATTGTTGGCTCCGAGTTTCTATTATTGAGAAAGGTACCATTCGATTTTGATTGAGCTTATTCATGTTCTAAAGTGATCTATGAGTTACTCTTCGGTGTTGCGAGGAGTGGTGATTATTGGTTATGTGCACATATGGTGTGGTTCTAATTGGGCTTTATAGCTAGATTTGAGTAAGGTAAGCAACTGGGTGTTGTGGAATTGATGCGTATTGGTTATATACCTTCTGTTTCTGGTGGCATGGTATCGCACGGTTTCCCTCGTGGTTATGGCAATGCACTTTGAGTACTTGATGTCGAATTTCTAATGGTTATTGGTTTTTGGGCAAGGTGTCTTGAAATATTCCAAGTGGACCAGCGGTTGGATGAGATCGCGCAGTGTAGCGGAGTTATGTAGGGGTATGACCTTTTGGTATTTGATACATGTGTTTTCGATTTTCACAGTGTGTGTCAGGTTGTTAGTATGATATGGTAACGGTAATTGTTAATGGCGGGATGGTCCTCTCGTGTGGCTCTTTTATATAATTTGATTGCATTCGGAAGTTGTTGCTAAGTGCACAAGTTGCACAAGTTTTGGCTTCGAATTTTATCGATGTGTCGAATGGTTAGTGTCATGTTATCAGGGTGGTTGTGATGGATGAGAGGAGGTCATTGGACCTAGAATGAATATTTTCAAAAATTTCTACAGCATAGTTGGAAGGATATATATCGGGAGTCGGCTAAAAAATATGCTATAATTCCTGTTTGGGAAGGGAGAGTTTCATGTCTGGCTGATCGGAGAAATGGTTGTTAGTTCTATGTTCTTCTTTCATCATCGGCAGTGTATGGAAGTGTTAGAGCGAGGCATTTCTTGATAAGAGGTGGTGTACCGGTATTGGGTTGTTCTGAGCAGTTATTGTGGTTAAGGAGTTATTACTATGAGTGTTTGAGTCACGCGGTGTATTATGTGATTTCATTTGGGGTACGTATGTGGCTTGATTTAGCATGTTCCGACTTGTTCAGTTTACAGTTACGAAATTTTTTATCTTATATATCGTTTTCAAAGTGGGAATTTGGTTCTAAGGTTAATGGGCCAGGATTTGGATTTAGAAATTTCAACGGTATTGTGCTATGAGACCTATATGGAATAGGGTGATGCGGGATCATCCCCGGGTACGTGCATGGTAAGCTCCGTAAAAGTTTGATAGTGTGGGGAACAACTCTTGGCACGTATGAGGACGAACGTATGTTTAAGTGGGGGTGGATGTAACAACCCGGCCGGTCGTTCCGAGAATTTAGCCTCGATTCCCCCTTTTCTACTTCATTTTATGTGGTTCAGCTTCATTTATGTGTGTTGGGTCGGTTGGTTCGGGTTCATAGTGGTCATGATGAGAATTGAGGCATTTGGTCCCTCAAGGTAGCCTAATAGTTGAGAAAGTCAACTGAGAGTTGACTTATTAGTGAACAACCTCGGAATGCACATTTTATGGCTCTGATAGCTTCGTTAGGTGCTTTGAGACATAGGAGTGTGTTCAGAATATTTTTGTGATGTGTGGAGTAGAATTAGGCTTGATTTGGCGAAAGTTAGTTTTTGGCGATTTCCGGTCGGCAGTGGAAAATAGGCTATCGGGGTTGGAATGGGATCCCGGAAGTTGGAGCAAGTTCGTAATGTCATTTTGGATATGTGTGCAAAATTTCAGGTCAATCAGATGTGTTTTGGTTGAGGTTCCGGGGGCCGGGTTTGACGAATTTCGGCATTTGTATCCAATTGTGATAATTTTCGAATGGGTTTCGTCTTCCTAGCATATTTTGATGTTATTAATCCGATTTTAATAGACTCGGAGAATTTGGGGGTCGTTTTGAGGGGCAAGAGCACCGCATAGTAGTTTCGGTCCGATTTGAGGTAAGTAACGATTGTAACTCTAGACCTAAGGGTATGAAACCCCGAATTTTTACTTTATTTTTGGTAAATGAGGTGACACACATGCTATGTGACGAGCGTGGGGGCATGCACCGGTAGGGATTGTGACTTGGTTCATCTCGTGGCGACTATTATGCCGCATATTTGATTTGAAATCATGAGATGTCCTGTATTTTTTTTAGGTTTATATTATATTATGGGCAGTATGCCACGTTTGGGGTCTTGTGCCGATCTGTTTAGAATCCCAGGGGTATTTTTACACTATTCTCACACTATTTTTGATAAAAAATTATGAACTCAGTCATGTTTATTACTTGTTGCTTTTTCACTGTTATCCCAATGAGCTAGAATACTGTGAGTTATTTGGAGCTGAGTCCCGTGATGTTGAGACGAGTTTCCTGAGTGGCTTGAGAGGGTGACTGAGTGAGGCTGAGAGCCGAGTTTGTGAGGTAGTTATGGGTGGGGCTGCACGCCGCATCATATATAGATATTTTATGGATCGGGCTGCAAGCCGCAACACACACACACACACACGCACACACACACACCTATATATATGATCGAGTTGTGCGCCACAACGATATAGCACTTGGGCTGTAGGAGCCCCTCCAGGAGTCTATATACCCCATTGAGCATAGTCGACTATTACTTGGATTGGGTTGCACGCCACAGCATATGCATATATTATTTGGATCGGGCTGCACGTCGCAACATATACATATGTTAATTGGATCGGGCTGAACGCTGCAACATATATATATATATATATATATATGTGTGTGTGTTATGTGGATCGGGTTGCACGCCCCATCAGTTTGTGTGGACACATGGTACTTGTTGAGTGAGAGTGTTGAGTGTGAGCATTGAGTACTGATAGAGGAGTCACGAGCGAGTGAGGGACCTTACGTATGAGTGATATTTTTCCCAAGAGGCTATAAAGGGTGAGATCACTGTTTCTCACTCATTTTACACCGAGTCTCTTTAATAAACGATGAGTTAGTGTTTTATGCGAGTTTAGAAGGGGAACTGGAGTTGGTAATGTATTTGGTAAATGTAGTCTTTTGATTACTCTGTTTGTTTTCACTGTCACATTTTTTTTTCTTCATGAAACTATCACTTTTAAATGCTCTTCTCTGCACTCAAGTCTTCAGTTACTTTGGTCACTTATTGAGTTGGCGTACTCACGTTACTCCCTGCACCTTTGTGTGCAGATGTAGGTACCAGATCTGAGCGTTAGCTGATTTGTTCTTTGCTCAGAGGTTACTCGAGGATAGAGGTTGTTGTTCGGCGTCCCCAGCTGGCCTTCTTTTCCTTTCTTAGCTCGTAAGTTTCTAGTATTCTACGGATTATACTAATAGGGGCTTGTTATCAGATTTTTGTATTTATCTCTTTAGATGCTCATCACAGTTGTATCCGGGTGCTGGGTTGTGGTTAGATTTGATTTTGTGGTTTTACTGCAGATAATTATATCTTTAAAACAGGGACCTTAAATGAGTTACTTTGACTTGTGACATTAAACAAACGATTTTGTGTGTTACTCTCAGTAGTTGGCTAGCCTAGCTTCACGATAGGCTCCATCACATACTATATTGATTTGGGGTCATGAAAAGTTGGTATTAGATCACTAGGTTACATAGGACTCAACAGTCATGAGCAGGTTTAGTAGAGTCTTGCGGATCGGTACGGAGACGTCTGTACTTATCTTTGAGAGGCTATAGAACCCTTAGGAAAAATCTCATTTTCTTGAATTCTGTCGTGCCACTTTGTTGATTCTGGAAATCTAAACTTTTGTTGTTTCATTCTCAAACAGATGGTGAGGACATGCGCTACCGATCAGGGTGACAAGACACTAGCTAGACAAGTGAGAGGTCGAGGCCGCGGTCGAGGTCATTGTAGAGGTAGGGGGCCAGCCCTTGCAGCAGCCAGGGCAGGACCAGAGGCTCCACCTACTATTCAGGATCAGTTTCCCGCCACAGATATTCCAGCGGGCCAGGCTTAGGCACCGGCAGTGCCCATTGTTATTCCAGGTCTTTAGGATACTCTGGCTCAGATCTTGACTGTATGTACCAGCCTTGCTCAGGCAGTTGCTGCATCTTCTACTGCTGCTACATCTCAGGCCGCAGGAGGTAGTTAGACTCCAGCTGCCCGGACACCTGAGCAGGTTACTCAGGGCCTTCAGACACCGGGTGTAGTTTCAGCACAACCGGCTACTCCAGTTCAGGACTTTGTGATTCCAGCTATGCCAGATGATGAGCAGCGTATGCTGGAGAGATTTAGTAGACGTTAGCCTCCAACATTAAGTGGTTTTGAGGGTGAGGATGCCCAGGGTTTTCAGGATAAGTGTCAAGGACGCTTCGTACTGCTGGGATTCTGGAGACCAGTGGGGTCTCGTTTGCCACTTTTCAGTTTTCTAGGGCTGCTTTTACTTGGTGGGAGTCTTTCGAGAGGCGTAGGCCTGTTGTTGTAGCACCCCTCACCTGGAAGCAGTTCTCAACTATCTTCTTGGAGAAGTATGTTCCCAGTCTCAAAGGGAGGAGCAGCGCAGGCAGTTTGAGTAGCCGCGTTAGGGGGAGCTATCAGTGATGCAGTATGAGATGTGATTTTCAGAGTTGGCTCGTCATGCCACCGAGTTGGTCCCTACTAATAGGGAGAGGATTAGGAGATTCGTGGATGGCCTCACTTATCAGCTCCACCTTTTGATGACCCGGGAGAGGGTATCAGGTACTACCTTCGAGCAAGTTGTTGATATTGCTCGAGATATTTAGTCAGTTAGCCGCTAGGAGCGAGAGGAGAAGGAGGCCAAGAGGCTTCGTGGATCTGGTAGTTCTAGTGGTGCTCCTTCCAGAGGACAGTTTCAACACGGTAGAGGTTGTTCATTCAGGTCTCCTCAGCCAGGCCGCCCAGCCTATATAAGTGCATGTTCGGCGCATGATAACAGCAGTTCTCAGCCGAGCCGTCCTTCATTCAGTGCCCGTCCAGCCCTGGGTGCAACTCGAGCACCATCAGTTCAAGGTTTCTCTATGCATTGTTATTCTAGTGGTCATTCTGGTGCGAGGGGTTTCTTTTCAGTCCCCGTCTCCAGCTCCAGGGAGTTTTTATGAGTGCAGAGAGTTCGGGCATATGAGGAGGCAGTGCCCCCATCTTCTTGGAGGTCCATCTTAGTTGAGGAGACATCCTTCGGCTTCAGCTCCAGTTACTTCGCCACCTGCCCAAGCAGCTAGGGGTGGTAGTCAGCCAGCTAAAGGCCGCCCTAGAGGGGGAGGTCAAGCAGGTGGAGGTCAAGCCCGTATATATGCGTTTCCAGCTAGGCTAGATGCTATGGCCTCCGATACAGTGATCACATGTATTATCTTAGTCTGTCACCGAGATGCTTTGGCCTTATTTGACCCTGGTTCCACGTATTCTTATGTCTCATCATATTTTGCCCATTTTATAGATATGCCCCGTGAATCTTTAGTTACGTATGTTCATGTGTCAACTCCAGTGGGCGATACTATTGTTGTGGACCGTGTGTATCGGTCATGTGTGGTATCTATTGGGGGTCTGGAGACCCGAGTGGACCTACTGTTACTTAGCATGGTCGATTTTGATGTGATATTGGGCATGGATTGGTTATCTCCGTGTCATGGTGTTCTTGATTGTCATGCTAAGACCGTGACCTCAGCTATGCCAGGATTTCCGAGGGTTGAGTGGGAGATTCTTCTGAGTATGTGCCTAGCAGGGTGATTTCTTACCTGAAGGCTCAACGTGTGGTTGAAAAGGGGTGTTTATCATATTTGGGTTTTGTGAGGGATGTCAGTGGTGAGACTCTCACTATTGATTATGTTCCTGTGGTCCGTGACTTTCCGGACGTGTTTCCTGCAGACCTGCCAGGCATGCCACCTGACAGGGACATTGATTTTAGTATTGACCTGGTGCCACGCACTCAGACTGTTCTATTCCACCTTATTGTATGGCACCAGCAGAGTTGAAGGAATTAAAGGAGTAGCTTCAGGAACTCCTAGATAAGGGGTTCATTCGTCCTAGTGTGTCACCTTGGGGCGCACCGGTGTTGTTTGTGAAGAAGAAGGATGGCTCTATGTGTATGTGTATTGATTATCGGCAACTGAACAAGGTTAAGGTGAAGAACTGGTACCCCTTGCCTCGTATTGATGACTTGTTTGATCAATTGTAGGATGCTAGGGTATTTTTCAAGATTGACTTGCGTTCTGGCTATCATTAGTTGAAGATTCGGGGGCCCGACATCCCAAAGACTTCCTTCAGGACTAGATATGGTCATTATGAGTTTCTGGTTATGTCATTCGGACTAACCAATGGCCGAACGACCTTCATACATCTGATGTGCAGTGTGTTTCGGCCTTATCTTAACTCCTTCATCATCGTGTTTATTGACGATATCTTGGTATATTCGCGATCTCGGAGGATCATGAGAAGCATTTGAGGAATGTGCTTTAGACTCTGAGGGAGAAGAGATTGTATGCAAAAAATTTAAAGTGTGAGTTCTGTCTTGATTCAGTAGCTTTCTTGGGGCACGTGGTGTCCAGTGAGGGTATTCTGGTTGATCCAAAGAAGATAGAGGCGGTGCAGAGCTCTCCTAGACCATCGTGAGCTACCGGGATCGTAGCTTCCTTTATTTGGCAGGGTAATATCACCGGTTTGTAAAGGGATTCTCATCTATTATAGAACCTATGACATGACTAACCCAGAAGGGTGCTCCGTTCAGCTGGATGGATGAGTGTGAGGAGAGCTTTCATAAGCTCAAGTCAGCATTGACTAGAGCTTTGGTGTTGGTTTTTCCTACTGGTTCAGATTCTTATACAGTTTACTGTGATGCCTCGAGATTTGGCCTTGGAGCGATTTTGATGCAGGACGATAGGGTAATTTCCTACGCGTCCAGTCAGTTGAAGGTGCACGAGAAGAATTATCCAGTGCATGATCTTGAGCTAGAAGCCATTGTCCAAGCCTTGAAGATTTGGCGCCATTATTTGTATGGAGTACCTTATGAGATTTTAACTGATCACCGTAGTTTCCAGCATCTAATTAAGCAAAAGCATTTAAATGTGCGTCAGAGAATATGGTTGGAGCTTCTCAAAGATTATGACCTCACTATTCTTTATCATCCGGAGAAGGCCAATGTTGTGGCCGACGCCCTAAGTCGCAGAGCATAGAGTTTGGGGAGTCTAGCCTACCTACCAACATCAGAGAGACCTTTAGCACTTGATGTTTAGGCTTTAGCAGGTCAGTTGGTGAGATTGGATCTATCGGAGCCCCCATGAGTATTATCTTGTGTAGCCTCCAGGTCTTCTTCTTATGATTTGATTAGAGCACGCCAGTATGATGATCTACACTTGCTCGTTCTTCAGGACAGGGTCCGTCAAGGTGATGCCAGGGATGTGGTTATTGGTGATGATGGGGTCATGAGGATGCAGGGCCGGATTTGCGTGCCAATGTGGATTGTATATGAGAGTTGTTTCTAGCAAATACCCATAGTTCACAATATTCCATCCATCCGGGTGCTGCGAAAATGTATCACTATCTGAGACAACATTATTGGTGGAGGAGGATGAAGAGGGATATTGTTTAGTTTGTGGCTCGATGTCTCAACTGTCAGCATATCAAGTACGAGCACCAAAGACCAAGTGGATTAGTTCAAATATTAGATATTTTGGAGTGGAAGTGGGAGCGGATTACCATGGACTTTGTAGTTGGGCTTCCACGGACTTCGAGGAGGTTTGATGCTATATGGGTTATTGTGGATCGACTGACCAAGTCCGCGCACTTCATTCTTGTTGGTACTACTTATTCTTCGGAGCGATTAGCTGAGATTTATATCAGAGAGATTGTCCGGTTGCATGGGGTTCCAGTTTCTATCATTTCCGACAAAGGTACTCAGTTCACATCTCAGTTTTGGAAGGCCGTTTAAAGAGAGTTGGGTAATCAGGTTGAGTTGAGCACCGCGTTTCATCCTTAGACCGACGGGCAGACGGAGCGTATTATTCAGATTCTGGAGGACATGTTGCGTGCGTGTGTCGTTGATTTCGGGGGTTCATGGGACCAGTTTTTACCGCTCACGGAATTGGAATATAATAATAGTTATCGGTCCAGTATCTAGATGGCTCCTTATGACGCTTTATATGGTATGAGGTGTAAAAATCTCCGGTTGGTTTTGTTTGAGCCGGGCGAGGCTAGGCTATTGGGAAAAAACTTGGTTCATGATGCATTGGGTACGGTGAAGTTGATTCAGGAGCGGCTTCACATGGCGCAATCTAGGCAGAAGAGTTATGCGCTCAGAAGGTCCGAGATGTGCCTTTCATGGTTGGGGAGGAGGTGCTGCTGAAGGTGTCACCCATGAAGGGTGTTACGAGGTTCGGGAAGAGGGGAAAGCTAAGTCCCCGGTTCATTGGGTCATTTGAGGTGTTGTAGAGGAATGGAGAGGTGGCTTACAGACTTTCCTTGCCACCCAGCTTATCGAGTATTCATCCGGTGTTCCATGTTTCGATGCTCCTAAATTTTTTTGGTGACCCGTCTCATGATTTGGACTTCAGCACGGTTCAACTCTAGGGAGATATGTCATATGAGGTAGAGCCAATGGCTATTTTGGGTCGTTAGGTCTGGAAGTTGAGGTTTAAGGATATAGCTTCAGTGAAGGTTCAGCGGAGATGACAACCGGTGGAGAATTCCACCTGGGAGACCGAGCGGGAGATGCGGAGCAGATATCCTCACTTATTTGAGACTCCAGGTATGTTTCTAGACCCGTTCGAGGATGAACATTTGTTTAAGAAGGGGAAGATGTAACGACCCGGTCGGTCGTTCTAAGAATTTTATCTTGTTTTTCCTATTTATGCTTTATCATATGTTGTTTAGCCTAATTATGATGTGTGGGGTCGGTTAGCTCGGGTTTGGGGTGGTCGTGGAGGGAATTGAGACAATTAGTCTCTTAAATTATCCTAATAGTCGAAAAAGTCAACGGGAAGTTGACTTATTGGTAAACAACCTCGGAATGTATATTTTACGACTCGAATAGCTTCATTAGGTGATTTGGGACTTAGGAGTGTGTTCGGAATGTGATTTTAAGGTCCGGTGTAGAATTAGGCTTGAATTGGCGAAAGTTGGTTTTTGGCGATTTCGGGTTGACAGTGGAAAATAGACTATCGTGGCCGGAATGGAATTCTGGAAGTGGGAGCAGGTTTGTAATGTCATTTTGGATATGTGTCCAAATTTTCAGGTCAATAGGATGTGTTTTGGATGGTTTCGGCATCCTTGGTGGAACTTAGGAATTTCAAAGTTCATAGGCTTGAATTTTAAGTGATTTTGGTGTTTTTACATTGTTTTTGGTATTTTGAATGCTCGAATAAGTTTGAATGAGGTTATGGGATATGTTGGCATATTTGGTTGAGGTCCCGAGTGCCTCGGGGGAGTTTCGGGTGGTTATCAGAGTGTGGTTGGCTTTAAAGAGACTGATGTTGCTGCTGCATTTTCTGCTGCTGGTTTCCTTCTACGTGATCGCAAGAGTCGGGATGCAATCTCATAGGTCTGTTAGGGGCAACTGGGAAATTGTTCTATGCGATCGTTAATTTGGGTCTGCGATCACGAGGGTTTGTCCAGTTGACTATTGCGAACGCGTGGCTGAGGCCGCATTCGTGAAGAAGGATTCCTAGCAGTTTGAGGGGAAGAAATTTATTTACGCGATCGCGTAGTAAGGGTCGTGTTCGCGTTGCGTTGGGAGCTTGTTATCCGAAATCGCGTGTGTGTTTCTGTGATTGCATAAGGTAAGTAACTTGTGGGTCAGTCCATTTTTGTTTTTCGCGATCGCGATGCAAATTCCGCGATCGCGATGAAGGAAGTAGCTGGGCAGAAAGTTTAAGTTTCAAAAACGAGGATTTTAGGCCATAACTCAAAAGACCATTAGAGAGCTCGGGAGAAGGAGGATTTGAAGGAGATTTTTAGTGGAGTTCTTGAGGTATGTGTTCTTCAATCACATTTGGGTTAATTTCATGGTTTAGCCTTGATTTTTACCATGTCATTTGAGGAATTAAAGTGGAAATTGGGGGAAAATAGGAGGAAAATTTGGGAATTTCTTTTGATGATTTGAGTGGGCAATTGAGGTCGGATTTTGGTAAATTTGATATGGGTAGACTCGTGAGGGAATCAGGATTCTAGTTTTGTGATTTTTATCGAATTCCGAGATGTGGGCTCGGGGGCCGGGTTTGACCAATTTCAGGATTTGTGCCTAATTGTGATAATTTTTGAAAGGGTTTCGTCTTCCTAGCATATTTTGATGTTATTAATCTGATTTTGATAGACTCGGAGCATTTGTGAGCCATTTCGAGGGGCAAGAGCACCACAGAGTAGTTTCGGGCTGATTTGAGGTAAGTAACGATTGTAACTCTAGACCTGAGGGTATGAAACCCTGGTATTTCACTCTGTTTTTGGTAAATGAGGTGACGCACAAGCTAGGTGACGAGCGTGTGGGCATGCACCGGTAGGGATTGTCACTTGGACCATCCCGTGGCGACTATTATGCCGCGTATTTGATTTGAAATCATGAGATGTCCTGTATTTTTTTTGAGGTTTATATTATATTATGGGAAGTATGCTACGTTTGGGGCCTTGTGCCGATCTGTTTAGACCCCCAGAGGTATTTTTACACTATTCTCACACTATTTTTGATAGAAAATTGTGAACTCAGTCATGTTTATTACTTGTTGTTTTTTCACTGTTATCCCAATGAGTTAGAATACTATGAGATATTTGGGGCTCAGTCCCCTGATGTTGAGATGAGTTTCCTGAGTGGCTTGAGTGAATGATTGAGTGAGGCTGAGAGCCGAGTTTGTGCGGATAGTTATGGATCGGGCTGCACGCCGCAACATATATAGATATTATATGGATCGGATATGTATATATATATATATATATATATATATATATATATATTGTATCGGGCTACGCGCCGCAACGATATAGCGCTTGGGCTGTGCGAGCCCCTCTAGGAGTCTGTACACACCAAGTGAGCGCAGTCGACTATTATTTGGATCGGGCTGCATGCCACAACATATACTGTAACGACCCGGTTGGTCGTTTTGAGAGTTAGCGCCCTGATCCCCTAATAACCGCTTCTCTCATGTCTATTATGTTATTGGAACTTGTCGGAGCGTTGAGTGATCAAATCCAGCGTGATTTTTGACACATAGTCCATAAATGTGGAATTTAGCTTTAGATATCTGGTCGTAGCTTGAGTTGTGCGAAAACGGATCCGGAATGGACTTTCGTCGACTTTGTTAGCTCCGTTGGGTGATTTAGGGGGTAAGAGCATGTTTGAAATGTGTTTTTGAGGTCGGTTGTGGATTTAGGCTTGAATTGGCGAAAGATAGAATTTCGGCGATTTCGGTCGATAGGTGAAATTTTGATATTGGACTAGGAATGGAATTCTGAAAGAGATAGCAGATCGCGTAATATCATAAATGACTTGTGTTCAAAATTTGAGGTCATTCAGATGAGTTTAGAAGTGTTTCGGCATAAGATGTGAATTTTAGAATTTCAAAAGTTCTTAGGTTTGAATCTATGCATATTTGATGATTTTGATGTTATGAGACGTGTTTTTAAGGCTCGACCAAGTTTGAATGACGTATTAGGGTTGGTTGGTAGTTTTGTTTGGGGTCTCGGGGGCCTCAGTTGTGTTTCAGGTGTTCAACGGGTATATTTTTGGTTTAGCCATCTGCTGTTTCAAGTTCTCTTGAGCATCAGATAAATCCTTCAATGCGATCGCGGAGAGTAAGTTTTGGCCCACCTAATTTTTTTCAGTGTGATCACAGTAAGAGGAACGCGACTGTATAAGGGATATTGGGCCGGGCATGGGAGCTTCACTCTGTGCGTTCGTGTAGGCCTTAGCTGCGAACGCATAGGGTCCAGTCCAGGAAAGCTCCGCAAACGCAGGTGGATGTTTGCGATCGCACTGTGTTCCAGCTTTAGGAGGGTGTGGCTTAGCCTATGTGATCACATCTCTATGAGTGCAATCACACATCACAATTTAAGCCTGGGCAGAATATTAAACCCATTTCGAGGGTTTAAGCCTATTTTCACCATTTTCGAATTTTGGAGCTCGCGAAGGGCGATTTTTGAACACTTTTGCACCTAGGTAATTTGGGTAAGTTATTTCCATCTATTGTAGATCAAATTCCATGATTCCAATCTTAAATTCAACCTTTAATTGCAAAATTTGTGGTTAGAAAATGGGAAAAATGGGATGAACTTCTTAGACCAAATTGTTGAGTTTTGCTTGGGTGTTTGACCTCTGATTTGAGAGATTCTTATATGGTTAGACTCCTGAGTGAATGGCGGTTCAGAAAATGTGATTTTTACGCGATTCCGAGACGTAGTCCTGGGGGACTTTTTGGGCGAATTTCCTAATTTCGCGTATTAGATTCGAATTAATTAGCTATTTTGATTCCTTAAAGTGTTATTTACATTATGTAATCTAATTTACTAGATTTGGGCCACCCGATGTTGGATACTCATGGCAAGAGCATGGTATTGAGTTGATTAGCGCAGTCAAGGTAAGTGGCTTGCCTAATTCTGTGTTGGGGACTTCCCCTTAGGTATTTTTATACTGATTTTGTTATGTGGATGCCGTGTACGTGAGGTGATCAGTGCGTACACGGGTCATTGTTGCTAAAATCCTATTTGTACTTCCATGAAATCACTCATTTTCATTCATATATTATTGTTTCTTGTCTTAACTGAGTTGTTAGCTTAAGAGTAAGCATTCCTATCTGTCCTTACTTTATTTCCTCTTATTTGCTACTATTCGCACCATGCTTAAGTAGTTTTACTCTATTCCAGCCTCTTGTTTTCCTGGACTGTTTAATCGAGCCGTATCCGATATACTCTACTTTGCATATTAAAATCGGGATTACAGACCGAGATCCGGGAGCTCCCCCCCCCCCTGTACTGCATTTCATATTTAAATTAGGACTACGGACCAATATCCGGGAGGTTTCCCCCTATACTGCATATTTAAATTGGGACTACAGACAGAGATTCGATAGCTTTCCCCATGTACTGCACAACATATTTAAATTAGAACTACATACTGGGATCCGGGAGATTTCTCCTTGTACTGCATAGCACATTTACTGTCAAGATATATGCTGTGCTGAGCCGAGGGCTCTCTGTTTGTTATAAATTCGTCCAGTTTCCATTAATCATGTTTAGCGTTGCTCGTCTATGTTTCATTGTTTTATATTTATATTGACTTGTTTTAAAAACTCAGTAGCGCCTCAACCTGACCTCGTCACTACTTGACTGGAGTTAGGCTTGGCACTAACGGAGTACCGAATGTGGAGTTCTCACGCCCTTTCCTGCGCATGTTTTCCCCATGTGCAGATCCAGGTACCAGCACCGACTATCGTGGCTAGGAGTCATTCCAGCAGCTGCCAGGAGACCGCGAGGTAATTCTGCCGCGTCCGTAGAATCCAACGAGTCCCCTTATACTCTAGTATAGGCATAGAGGACTTATGTACATTTCACTATTTCATTGTATAGCTCTACATTTAGTATAGAACATGTGGTTATCGTGACATTCCGGGTTTTGGGAAATGAAATTGTACATGCTGAGTAGTTATGTTATATCTTGTTGAGTTATTTTCTGTCTTTATTTTATTGATTCTATTATTTTTCGCAAATTTTAGGCTTCCTAGTTGTAGATACTAGGTGTCGTCACGGTACCCTTCTGAAGGCAAAACGGGTCATGAAAAGTTGGTATCAGAGCGTCTAGGTTCGTAGGATTCACAAGTCACAAGCCGGTTTATTAGAGTCTCGCATATCGGTGCAGAGACGTCCTTGTCTATCTTCGAGAGACTATGTAACTGTTAAGAACAATCAAATTCTTTGGAAGTCCTTATCGTGCTAGTTACTGTTATCAAATTCTTAAAATCTATTCTATTCTTTCTTGCAGATGGTTCATATGCGTACCGAACGTACTGATGACCAGGCACCCGAGCCCCCAGTCAGAGCCACTAGAGGCAGAGGCCGGGGCAGAGGACGAGCACGCGGTGTAGCCCGAGCACCGACTAGAGCAGAGGCAGAGGATCCCTAGGCAGCTACAGTTGGAGGGGAACAAGAGGTCCCTACTATTACCCCAGACCTCCAGGAGACATTGGTCCTGTTCTTGAGTGCCTTCAGTACTCTGTCTCAGGAGGGTCTACTCCCGATAGCTCCAGCTATATCCCAGGCCGGGGGAGGGACACAGACTCCCGTAGCCCGTACTCCTCAGCAGAGGGTTCATATTGGGCCGGTTCCAGAGAATATTCCTATGCCCCCAGTAGCTCCAGCCCAACATAAGACTAGGATAGTTGTTCCTGAGGCAGAGCAGCTTCGACTTGAGAGGTACAAGAAGTACCACCGACCTGAGTTCAGCGGACTAGCTTCGGATGACGCCCCGAGTTTTCTTGAGGGGTGTCATCGCATTCTCCGCATTATGGGTATTGTGGAGAGGTGTGGGGTTTCTTTCACTGCTTTCCAGCTGAGGGGAGCAGCTTATCAGTGGTGGCGTGATTATGAGCTTAATAGCACGGACGAAGCAGTTTCACTTACTTGGGCTTAGTTCGCCGAGATGTTCCTACTTATGTTTGTCCCTCAGAGCTTCAGGGATGCTTGGTGTGCGGAGTTTGAAGCTACACCAGGGTGCCTTGACTGTGTCAGAGTATACAATCCGTTTCAGTGATTTGGCTCGCCATGCACCAGCTTTGGCTGTCACTACCAGAGACACGGTTCGACGCTTTATTGAGGGACTTCACCCCATTATTCGAACCAGCATGGCCAGAGAGATGGAGACCATTATTACTTACCAGTAGGCCGTGCGTATTTCCCGGAGGATTGAGACTGTGTTAGCCCAGGACAGGGAGGAGAGAGAGGCTAAGAAGTCTCGAGAGATTGGTCATTTTTCTAGAACCCATGCACCAGCAGCACGCTATGGTAGGGGTTTTGTGAGTCGCCCCGTTCATTTAGCTCTCCAAGCAGCCAGTGGTATTCCAGCTCATCCTAGACCTCAGGAGCCTTATTATGCACCACCAGTATCTCACGCGCCTCCTGCTCGAGGTGCTATCACTGGCCAGTCCACTAGGCCAGATTAGAGTCAGCAGCGGCCGCCACATCCTCTGAGGGGTTGCTTTTAGTATGCTGACCCTCGTCATATGATTAGAGATTTCCCCAGAGCGAGGAGGGGTGCACCACCTTAGACTTATCAAGGTGCACCACCTAAGACTTATCAAGCTCCGCGTCTTCTACCAAGTCCTCCAGTTATTCTTCTAGCTCCAGCTGCTACCCCGCCACCTCAGGCAGCTCGAGCTGGAGGTTTGGGAGGTTGAGGTCGCCCTAGAGGGGGAGGCCAGGCCAGGTACTATGCTCTTCCAGCCCGATCCAAGTCCATTTTTTCAGATTTGGTCATCACAGGTATTGATCCCGTTTGTCATAGGGATGCCTCAGTATTATTTGACCCGGGTTCTACATATTCACATATGTCTTCTTATTTTGCTTCACATCTGGGATATCTCGGGATTCTTTGAGTTCCCCTATTTATGTTTCTACTCTGGTGGGAGATTTTCTTGTTTTGGACCGCATATATCGGTCATGTTTTATTTCTATCAGTGGTTTTGAGACTAGAGCCGATTTACTACTACTCAGTATGGTAAATTTTGATGTTATATTGGGTATGGACTGGCTGTCTCCCTACTATGCTATTCTTGATTGTCACGTCAAGACCGTGACGCTGGCTCTGCCAGGATTACCGATGTTCGATTTGAGAGGTTCCTTAGAGTATACTCCCCGCCGAGTCATTTTTTTCTTAAGGCTCAGCGGATGGTCGAAAAGGGGTGTGATGCATATTTGTCTTACGTGAGAGATGTTAGTGCTGAGACCCCTACAGCTTTGTCAGTTCCAGTTGTCAGGGACTATTCTGATGTATTTCTAGCTGATCTTCCGGGTATGCCTTCCGATAAAGATATTGATTTCGGCATTGACTTGTTGCTGCGCACTCAACCCATTTCAATTCCTCCCTATCGCATGGCTCCTTCTGAGTTGAAGGAGCAGTTGTAGAAGTTGCTTGAGAAGGGGTTAATCAGGCCCAGTGTATCACCTTGGGGTGATCCAGTGTTATTTGTGAGGAAAATGGATGGCTCGATGCGTATGTGTATTGACTACCGGCAGCTGAATAAGGTGACAATGAAGAACATGTACCCATTGCCTCACATTGATGATTTGTTTGACCAGTTACAGAGTGCTAGGTTGTTCTCCAAGATTCATCTACGTTTGGATTATCATCAGTTGAAGTTTCGGGAACATGATATCCCGAAGATTGCCTTCAGGACCAGATATGGCCACTATGAGTTCCTTGTTATGTCATTTTGGCTGACCAATGCCCCAACAGCCTTCATGCATCTGATGCATAGCATATTTTGTCCTTATCTTGATACTTTCGTCATTGTGTTCATTGATGAAATTCTGGTATATTCTCGGTCCCAGGAGGACCGTGAGCAACACTTGAGGACCATGCTTCAGACATTGAGAGAGAAGAAGTTGTACGCCAAGTTTTCTAAGTGTGAATTTTGGCTTGATTCTGTGGCATTGCTAGGCCGTGTGGTATCTTAGGATGGGATCAAGGTAGATCCGAAAGTGGAGGCGGTACAGAGTTTGCCCAAACCGTCCTCAACTACTGAGATCCGCAGTTTCCTCGATTTGGCTAGGTATTATCGCCGTTTTGTGGAGGGATTTTCATCAATTTCAGTGCCTATGACCAGACTGACCCAGAAGGGTGCACCTTTTATATCGACTGAGGAGTGTGGGGAGAGCTTCCAGAAGCTCAAGACAGCCTTGAATACAACTCTTGTGTTTGTTTTGCCTGCCGGTTCCGGGTCCTATATAGTCTATTATGATGCTTCGAGGATTGGCTTGGGAGCGGTGTTGATGCAGGACGGTAGGGTGATTTCCTACACGTCCAGACAATTGAAGGTTCATGAGAAAAACTACCATGTTCATGATCTCGATTTGTAGCAGTTGTTCACGCCATGAAGATATGGCGTCATTATTTATATGGTGTTCCCTGTGAGATATTCACGGACCACCGGAGTTTGCAGCACATATTCAGGCAGAAGGATCTAAATTTGCGCCAGCGTAGGTGGTTGGAGTTGCTAAAGAACTATGACATCACTATATTATACCACCCGGGGAAGGCCAATGTAGTGGCCGACGCCTTGAGTCGCCGGGCGGAGAGTTTGGGGAGTTTGATATACCTTCATGTAGCTGAGAGGACTCTATCCTTAGATGTGCTGTCCTTAGCCAGTTAGTTCGTGAGATTGGATCTTTCTGAGCCTTGACGGGTATTAGCTTGTGTTGTTTCTCGATCTTCCATTTATGACCGTATCAGAGAGCGCTAGTATGATGATCCCTACCTTTTGGTTATTCAGGATAGAGTACGGCGGGTTGATGCTAGGGATGTGATGATAGGAGATGATGGTGTGATGAGGATGCATGGTCGGATCTGTGTGCCCAATGTGGATGGGCTTCGGGAGTTGATTCTTGAGGAGGCCAATAGTTCGCGGTACCACGAAGATGTACTAGGATCTGAGACAACACTATTGGTGGCGAAGGATGAAGAAGGATATAGCAGAGTTTGTAGCTAAATGTCTCAACTGTGAGCAAGTCAAATGTGAGCATCAGAGACCGGGAGGGTTACTTCAGCAGATTGAGCTTCGAGAGTGGAAGTGGGAGCGGATAAGCATGGACTTTGTGGTTGGACTTCCTCAGACTTTGAGGAAGCATGATTCTATTTGGGTGATTGTGGATCGGCTGACCAAATCAGCCCATTTCATTCTAGTGCTGACTACATATTCATATGAGAGGTTTGTTCAGATTTATATCAGAGAGATTGTTTGCCTCCACTGTATTCCAGTGTCTATCATTTCAGACAGAGGTACACAGTTCACTTCACAGTTCTGGAGAGTCGTTCAGCAGGAGTTTGGCACCAGGATAGAGTTGAGCACATCTTTTCACCCTCGAGGATATGCTCTATGCCTGTGTGATAGATTTTGGAGGGTCATGGGATCGATACTTGCCTCTTTCAGAGTTTTCTTATAACAACAGCTACCATTCCAACATTCATATGGCACCGTATGAGGCTTTCTATGGTAGGCGGTGCAGGTCTCTTGTGGGATGGTTTGAGCCGGGCGAGGCCTGATTGTTGGGTACACACACGGTTTAGGATGCCCTAAACAAGGTGAAGGTGATTCAGGAGAGACTTCGCACAGCTCAGTCCAGGCAGAAGAGCTATGCGGATCGAAAGGTTCATGACTTGGTATTTATGGCTGGTGATTAGGTTTTGCTTCGGGTATCGCCTATGAAAGGCGTCATGAGGTTTGGGAAGAAAGGCAAGTTGAGTTCGAGATTTATTGGCCCTTTTGAGGTGTTGCGACGTGTTGTGGAGGTTTCTTATGAGCTAGCCCTGCAGCCCAGCCTAGTAGGGGTTCATCCGGTGTTCCACGTCTCCATGCTCCGGAAGTATCACGGAGTCCCAACTCATGTTTTGGATTTCAGTTCGGTCAAGTTGGACAAGGATCTGTAATATGTTGAGGAGCCAGTAGCTATATTGGATAGGCAGGTTAGGAAGCTCAGGTCAAAGGATATTGCGTCAGTAAAGGTTCAGTGGAGGGGTCAGCCAGTCGAGGAGGCGACTTGGGAGACCGAGCAGGATATGCAGAGTCAGTACCCTCATCTTTTCACAGCTTCAGGTATGTTTCTATGCTCGTTCGAAGACGAACGATTTTTTTAAGAGGGGGAGGATGTAACGACCCGATCAGTCATTTTGAGAGTTAGCACCTCGATCCCCTAATAACCGCTTCTCCCATGTCTATTTATGTTATTGGAACTTGTCTAAGCGTTGAGTGATGAAATACGGAGTGATTTTGGACACATAGTCCATAAATATGGAATTTAGCTTTAGAAATCTGGCCGTAGCTTGAGCTGTGTGAGGACGGATCGGGAATGGAATTTCGTCGAATCTGTTAGCTCCGTTTGGTGATTTCAATGTTAGTTACGTGTTCGGAATGTGTTTTCGAGGTCTGTTGTGGATTTAGGCTTGAATTGGCGAAAGTTAGAATTTTGACGATTTCGGCCGATAGGTGAAGTTTTGATATCAGACTTGGAATGGAACTCCGAAAGCAAAGGCAGGTCCATAATGTCATTTATGACCTGTGTGCAAAATTTGAGGTCATTCGGGTGAGTTTAGACGTGTTTTGGCATCACATGTAAATTTTAGACATTTCATAAGTTCATAGGTTTGAATCTATGCATATTTGATGATTTTGATGTAATGAGATGTGTTTTTAAGGCTCGACCAAGTTTGAATAAGCTATTACGGTTGGTTGATAGTTTTGTTAGGAGTCTCGGGGGCCTCAGGTCTGTTTCGGGTGTTCAACGGGTATATTTTTGGAACAGCTCTCTTGAGCATCAGATAAATCTTTCAGTGCGATCGCGTGTTTTGTGCCGCGATCGCAGAGAGTAAGTTTGGGCCCAGCTGATTTTTTTCAGTGTGATCGCAATAAGGGGAACGCGACCGCATAAGGGCTATTGGGCCGGGCAGGGGAGCTTCACTCTGTACGTTCGCGTGGGCCTTACCTACGAACGCATAGGGTCCAGTCCAGGAAAGCTCCGCGAACGCAGCTGGATGTTTGCGATCGTACTGTGTTATAGATTTATGAGGGTGTGGCTTATCCTACGCGATCACATATCTATGAGCACGACCACACATCACAATTTAGGCCTGGGCAGAATATTAAACCCATTTCGAGGGTTTAAGCCTATTTTCACCATTTTCGAATTTTAGAGCTCGAGAAAGGCTATTTTTGAAGACTTTTGCACCTGGGTAATTTGGGTAAGTTATTTCCATCCATTGTAGATCAAATTCCATGATTCCAATCATAAATTCAACCATTAATTTCAAAATTTGTGGGTAGAAAATGGGAAAAATGGGATGAATTTCATAGACCAAATTGTTGAGTTTTGATTGGGTGTTTGACCTCCGATTTGAGAGATTCTTATATGGTTAGACTCGTGAGTGGGTGGGGGTTCGGAAAATATGATTTTTACCCGATTCCGAGACGTGGGCCCGAGGGGCTTTTTGGGCGAATTTCCTAATTTCGCGTATTAGCTTCGAATTAATTAGCTATTTTGATTTCTTAAAGTATCATTTAAATTATGTAATCGAATTTACTTGATTTGGGCCACCCGGAGTCTGATACTCGTGGCAAGAGCGTGGTATTGAGTTGATTAGCGTAGTCAAGGTAAGTGTCTTACCTAATTCTGTGTTGGGGACTTACCCTTAGGCATTTTTATACTTATTTTGTTACGTGGACGCCGTGTACGTGAGGTGATGAGTGCGTACACGTGTCATTGTTGCTAAAATCCTATTTTTATTTCCATGAAATCACTCATTTTCATTCATATATTATTGTTTACTATCTTAACTGAGTAGTTAGTTTAAGAGTAAGCATGCCTACCTGTCCTTACTTGATTTCCTCTTATTTGTTACTATCCGCACCATGCTTAGGTAGCTTTACTCTATTCTTGCCTCTTGTTTTCCTGGACTATTTAATTAATCCGTATCCGACATACCCTACTTTGCATATTTAAATTGGGACTACGGACCGAGATCCGGGAGCTTTCCCCCTATAGTGAAATGCATATTTAAATTGGTACTACAGACAGAGATCCGGGAGCTTTCCCCCTGTACTGCATATCATATTTAAATTGGAACTACGGACTGAAATCCGGGAGGTTTCCCATTGTACTGCATTGCACATTTACTGTTGAGATATATGTTGTGCTGAGCTGAGGGCTCTCTGTTTGTTATAAATTCTTCCAGTTTCCATTAATCCTGTTTATCATTGCTCATCTATGTTTCACTGTTTAATATTTATATTTACATGTTTTAAAAACTCAGTAGAGCCTCAACCTGACCTCGTCACTACTTGACTGGGGTAAGGCTTGGCACTTACGGAGTACCGAATGTGGAGTACTCACGCCCTTTCCTGTGCATGTTTTCCCCATGTGCAGATCCAGGTACCAGCACCGAGTATCGTGGCTAGGAGTCATTCTAGCAGCTGCCAGGAGACTGTGAGATAATTCTGCCACGTCCACAGAATCCCACGAGTCTCCTTCTACTCTAGTATAGGCATAGAGGACTTATGTACATTTCCACTATTTCATTGTACAAAGCTGCATTTAGTATAGAGCTTGTGACTATCATGACATTCCGGGTTTTAGGAAGTGAAAGTGTACATGGTGAGCAGTTATGTTATATCTTCTTGAGTTCTTTTTTGTCTTTATTTTATTGATTCTATTACTTTCCGTAAATTTTAGGCATACCTAGTCGTAGAGAACAGGTGCCGTCACGATACCCTTCGGAGGGCAAAACGGGTCGTGACATATACATATATTATTTGGATCGGGCTTCACGCCGCAACATATATATATATTATTTGGATTGGGCTGCACGTCGCAGCATATACATATGTTATTTCGATCGGGCTACACGCCGCAACAATTTGTGTGGAAACATGGTACCTGTTGAGTGAGAGTGCTGAGTGTGAGCATTAAGTACTGATTGAGGAGCCACGAGTGAGTGAGGGACCTTACGTATGAGTGATATTGTGCCTGAGAGGCTATAAAGTGTGAGATCATTGTTTCTCACTCATTTTACACTGGGTCTCTTTAATAAACATGAGTTAATATTTTATGCGAGTTTAGAAGGGGAACTAGAGATTGTAAAGTATTTTTTTTCACTGGCACATGTTTTTTCTTTATGAAACTATCACTTTTAAATGCTTGTCTCTGCACTCAAGTCTTTAGTTACTTTGGTAACATACTGAGTTGGCATACTCACATTACTCCCTACACTTTTGTGTGCAGATCCAGGTACTAGATCTGAGCGTTAGATGATTTCTTATTTGCTCAGAGGTTGCTAGAGGATAGAGGTAGCTGTTCAGCGTCCCCAACTGGGCTTCTTTTCCTCTCTTAGCTCGTAGATTTCTAGTATTCTCCGGATTGTACCAATAGGGGCTTGTTATTAGATTTTTTTATTTATCTCTTTAGATGCTCCTGACAGTTCTATCCGGGTGCTGGGTTGTGATTAGATTATATTTTGTGGTTTTACTGCTGATAATTATATCTTTAAAACAGGGACCTTAAATGAGTTACTTTGACTTGTGACAGTAAACAGACGGTTTTGTGTGTTACTCTTAGTAGTTGGCTGGCCTAGTTTCACGATAGGAGCCATCACGACCTATATTGATTTCAGGTTGTGACATAACAACACTTCTCTATAATAATAAAATATATTTGGAACAAACGAATCTGTTATAGAGTGGTTTGACTGTAGTGATATATGGGCACTTGTGGTGCGAGTTGTGATTGTGATGTGATATTAACGCGCATGTGGCGGTATAAGGCTTGGGGTTAATGTGCATGCGGTGGTACAAGGTGGGACATATGTGCGTGTTTCTTACGTGATTCCACGTGGCGTCATAATGTGGGCAAAAGTGCATGTAGCTATTTCGGGGAAAATATTTTTAAAATCTATTTGAAATGTAAGGCTCACGCGACAGTATAAAGAAAGATTATGATTGAGATTATGAATTGTGAATACGAGGCGGTACCTCATGGAGATTCTTGTTATTTATATGATGTTGGAAAGAGTTTTGGGGAACACTTCTTGTTGTTTTGTTCTTTCTGGGTTTTGTTAGTTATTGTCCGTTTATGATCATTATGGTTCTCTTTAGCTTATTCCTTTATGTTATCTCCGTACTTACAATTTCGGTAGTAGTTCATGTTGTTAATTGTTTCGTATAAGTTATTTCTCCACTTTCCATTATTTTTGCTTATTGCATTTTTATATTTTTATACTTACTGGGTACCGTTGTGGCATACTCATATTGCGCTTCTGCACATCTTTTTGTGCACATACAGGTCCGTCTGCTCGTGTCGGTCGTTAGTGATCATGTGATAGCTTCTTTACGGAGACTTCAAGGTATGCATGCTCGCGTCGGCATGCTTTGGATTCACCTTCTTTTATCCTCATTTCCTATTGTATTATAATTCAAACACTGATGTAGCAGACATTCTAGTATTACTCTATAGAGCTTATGACTCAGCTCCATCGATTTTCAGAATGTATTTGGTGAGATTCTATTTTAGGAGTTTATATCAGTTATTAAGGCTTGTTTCAATATTTTTTTAATTATTTCTATTATTTTATTATTAACTATTAGGATTACCTAGTCGTAGAGACAAGGTGCCATCACGACATACCACATAGGAAAATTTAGATAGTGACAATTTCGAGACGTTCAGAGGATGATTTGATCGGGATGACGCTTCTGGTGTATCGATTTGCCTTCTTTGAGGTAAGTGTCTTGTCTAACTGTGTTGGGGGAACTTTTCCTACTAATTGATATTGTTTTCTACGTGTGGAGGTGATGCATATATGAGGTGACTAGCGTATATGCATGTGTCAGGGTTCATCATGCTCAGGGGTAAATTAAACGATTAATTGTTCCTTGTAGTATTATGTGACCTTCTTGTTCCATGTCTTCCTTGACTTATGGATTACAATGAATATGAAGTTAAATGATATTAACCAAGATTTGTCTTATTATAATTTGATTAAACTTTGACGAACTTTGGCGTTCACTATTATACTTAATGACAAATACATCGCTACGACTGTTATTCTAGAAATATTTGATTCTACACTTGAATTGAAGATCATCTTTGAGACTTGTTGAAATACTTGAATAATAATGTTCTTGAGGCTTATTGAATCGTTATTGACTTGAAAGTCGTGATTGATGTTCATTTGAAATATTCTCTTAATCACTCTCCTTGATGTTATTCATGCTTCCTACCTTGCTTGTTATCGATATATATATATATATATATATATATATATATATATATGTCCTTGTCGAGGAAGTGTGTAAAGCACGAAGGGTGATGTCATGCCATTGCATATACATTATCATATGAGGATGAGAGTAAAATCACGGAGGTTGATGCCGTGTCATATCATTTACATTATCATATTTTCATTTACATTGTCAAGTGAGAATAAGGGTAAAAGTACGAATGGTGATGTCGTGCCTTTTCGTTAACATTATCATGTTTTCATTTACATTATAATGTGTGGATGAGAAGAGTAAAAGCACGAATGGTGATGTCGTGCCATTTCATTGACATTGCCATATTTTTATATTATCATGTGTTCATGGCACGAAGGGTGTATCCGTGCAAATGAGGACGAGAGACATGCATGAAGTGGTGATATCTTTTCCTTGTTTATACATTCTTGCCTTTATCTTGAGTTGTTACTGTTGCACCTATGTTTTCTATGTGACTTGTGTTGTTGTTATATATCTATCTCAATTGATATTGTGTTGTCCATGCCTTATATCTGTTTAACTTGCAAATATAATGCCTTCCTTCTTGTTTTTCATATCTACATATGTGTCCTTTCTCATTTGTTGCACTTTTATATAAGCCTTCTATCGTGTTAGTTACTCATGCTTTCTATTTGCTTAGCTTATAAAAATCATGCTTTCCCGTTATATCTACATCTAAGCCTTCTACCATGTTAGCTGGTAAAAATTTATGTTCCTCTATAAAAAATGCTATCACTACTTCTATGAATTTTATCTAGTATGTTACCATTGCCCATATGCACTGCATTGGTCGTTATTGCATCTTGTGTATCTCCCGCTTTATCATTATCGTTATTGTTATTGGAATTTCTCGTACTGTTATGTGTATGCTCGGTGAGGAAGAGATAAATGCACGAAGTTTGTTGCCGTGCCAGTCATTACTTTAACGAGGATAGACAATATACTTACTAGGTACATGGGGTCGGTTGTACTTATACTACACTTCTGCACCTTTCGTGCAGATTCTAGAGCTGGAGTCACTGTATATGGCGGGAGCTGGCATTAAAGATGTACTTCCTTTCCAATTATAGCATCCACTTGTCCTTGGTAGCTTTAAATTTTTCTAATCTGTTTATGTAAACTTCAAACGAATGATGTATGTATTCGTATCAGCTTTTGTAAATTCTAAGTCTTAGACCAATCACTGGGATTTGTATAGAAAGTTCAATTATTTTATCCATTTCTCTTATTACTTGATTTGAGTTGTGTTGATTAAATTTGGCTTATCTAGCGGGCCGGGTTAGGTGCCATCACGACTAGGCGGATTTTGGGTCGTGACAGATTCACTCATATTTATTTAGCCGCCAATCTGCATTTTTCTTTTTCTGCTACTACGCTAGGCTTGAGGTCTTTAAATGGCTATCATGGCAGAATATTTTTTGATGGTGACTATAATTGGTGATTGTGGATGGCGTAAAGATGATGGATTTTATAATGAAGAGGTGAATGATGATATATAACATTCATTGATAGCAGAAGGTGAGTCTGAGGCCTACGAACATTAATAACAAAATCCCCAAAATCGAGGGAGGTGAATAATAAGCTCTACAGAAAGGTACAAATTTCCTAATACAACACCCCCTGAAAATTGGAATAACAATAATAAGGAAGTAGCATAAGGTGAGTCTGAGGCCTACGAACGTCGAGAAGGTATACCTTAAAGTCTCCGAAATTATTCGAATGATCATTGGCGTACGACACGAGCTGATTTACCTGGATATGCACAAACAATGGTTAGAAGGAACCCCACGATGGTACCCAATAAGTATCAAGCCTAACCTCAGTAGAGTAGTGACGAGACAAGGTCAAGACACCTACTAGGACAAGAAAAACTAAAAAGAGTGTAGTGTAGTCTATTAATGGAAAATGAGGAAATAAATAACAATAAATCAGTGTACTAAGGGAAACTAAAAACTAATTATTTAAGGCATTAAAGGCAACAAAGGGAACACATGAATAGATCAACCAGTAACTAACACAAACAAGTGCAAGTAAGACACATAAAGAATCAACAATAATTGTTCAACCAACAAGCCTTCTAAACATATAAATTACAACAAGAATCACAACCGAGGTGACACGCCTCATATTCACATTTACAATCTCAATGACAATCTTTCCTTATATCGCCGCGTGAGCCTTATATTTGGATACACTGGAAAAAAAATTTGTCGAAGTAGTTACATGCTCTTTAGCCCCTTATTTCACCGCGTGGCTTCAAGTAATTCCCCCACTAGAGGCATGTACATAAATCCCACCTTATGTCGCCGCATGCACATCAACCCCTATCCTACTACCGCCGCATGCACATCAATATCACAACATAATAACAATTCACATCACAAGTTCCCAAATGCCATAACTTGCCAAAAATTAACAATACAAATGTTACCACAACACATAGCCCACGACTCATCAATAATGTGTACAAGAATCTCAAAAGTAACAAAATGAATTGGGAAATACTCAACAAGGAAAGATATCTCAACAATCAACAACTTCCACCTTAATGTGATAATAGCTTTCACAACTTCAACATCAATAACCCAACAAGAATATATTCCCACGAAATTACACTTTCAAGTAAGAGTAATTCAACACTAAGAGAGGTAACAATTTCAACTAAAACATGTTAGAGAAAATATAACAATAAAAGATAGAACAAGTGCTAACAACGTCAAATAGACCATATGAGAGTAAACATAACAATAAAAGATATAACATGTTATAACAAGTTCAATTTAATGTATGGAATAATACTTAAAGTCTAAACCGGTCAAATATTACATATAGCCCTTGTACACACTTCTCACCTCGTGTACACGTCTTCCACATAATACAAATAACATAATCAACCCAAATCCTAAGGGATAGTTCCCCACACAAATTTAGACAAGTTACTTACCTCAACTAGGCCAAATCAACCCTTGAAAATAGATTTTCCCCTAAATTCGCCTCCACACAAATATAAGAAAAAATGGCTTAATATCATCAAACAATACAAGGGAAGCCAACTACGATAGGTAAAGTTATGATCTTTACACAATTCTCCAAAAGTCAACAAAATTCAACCCCCAAGCTTGCCCTGTCAAAACCTAGGTCAAAGCCAATTAATAGTAAAACACAAATCTTTCACCGAAATCACCAAAAAATGAGTAAGTCAGAATCTGTGTTTTTTTCCAAAAACATTCAACAACAGAAAAGATATTTCAAATCTCATATAGCATGAGGAAAGTACATCTTTATGCCCACATGTCAATTCGTATGTTAAGTCGTGAATATCCCAATACCGTACAACATGAGGAAATGCATCTATGTACCTACATGCCAAGTATGTATGTCAAATGTAATGCATCGCCATAATAAACTCGTGTGCTCATGCTCTCGGGGTATTCAACCTCCCTCAACACGCTTAATCACTCAACACCTCCCAATCACTCAGCACACTAAATCACTCAGCACTCGCACTTAGTGTGTACCTGCGCTCACTGCTGGTATGTTAGACTCCGGAGGGGCGGATCCTGCCCAAGCACTAATATAAAGAAAATCTGGCCTGCTGCGGCGTGCAGCCCGATCCCATAATAAGAAAAGCTATAAGGCATGTTGGCGTGTGATGCTCGGTCCATATAATGATAATAATATATAAATCCAATATGGCATGCTGCGACATGCAACCCAATCCTATATTCACCACTCACAATTGTTGATATCCATTTTTTCCTAAAAATATTCTTAAATTGCATTACCTTCAAAATCATGCATTAGTATCAATTGGTATTTTTCTACAATTTTTTCTACATTTTTATTAATTTGTCCAATATTTGATTTCCAATAAATAATTACAAATTGCATTACAAATAATTTGAAAGACAGTTCTTGATGTAATTTATTATTTATGGTCCTATTAAGACTAAATTATTCCATAAATAGTCAAATTAGCACCTTTGGTTATAACTGCAATAACTTTGAAATTATAGCCCATGCATATAATTTTGTACTATTTTTACCGAAAATTAGTCTTTTATATTTTTAAATACTAAATAATTATTTTTGAAATATTCTTATGCATGAAATTATTTTTTTGTAATTAGTAACTATTTTATAAATTATTTTAATTAATTTATCTTGGGTATTTAAGAAATGGCCCTATTCTATGTCAATTAGAGCCTAAATTAAGCCAGCCCAAATGCCGTATTAACTAGCCCAATACACCCAGGCCCAAAATCCTACCCCTACCCGACCCAACTCTTGATAAATCTTGGCCGTTGATCAATTTTGATCAATGGCCCGAATAAACCCTTTCCTAATTTAACCTACACGACCCCTCCCCCCTCCCCCCAAACCCCTCATTGCTCCTCTCACACTCGCCGTCACACTTCACTCCCCTCTCCAAATCCTCACCACCCTAACCCTATTATCCCCTCTTCGTTGCTCGTTTGTCGTTGACTATGGTAGATTACCACCATTCTCCAGCCTTAACAGCTCTCCTACGCCGGGTTTTCTGTTGTCTTTGAGGTTATTAAGGGACCAGGGAACAATCCGCTCACACCTTGGCCTGTCCTCACTAGTCTGAGGCCACCATGGCTCGATTTGAGTAAGATCGTCCTATTTTTGGCTAAAACCTATGGTTTCTAAGCCGGTATTTTCATCTCTGGGTTATTTTCTCAAAACCCTAATCTCATCTCCTAAACCTTTGAGATCTGTAACAGATCTGAGAAGGTTCGAACTGTTTCTACTTGTTTTTATGAGAAACCATGCATTTTTCAAAGTGTCGCTTCATTTTTTCCTAACTAGTGTTTCTGAAAACCTTTTCTTCAAATGATTTCTGATATTTTAAGTGTTTATTCTTTGATTCTTGTGTGTTTGACCGATTTTGTTAAGATTCTCCTTAACCCTAACAAGTTATGTTGAAACCCCTAATCTTTTAGGACTATGTTTTGATTCTGAGTTCTTCCTTGTTGTTTGTTCATTCGATTCTGCTATGTGTTTGATTCTTATGAATAATGCTTCGTTTAATTAGAGTATTTTGTGATTTTTACCCTAGTATGTCCTATTAGGGGTTTAGATCTGATTCCTTCTGTTTGTACTTGGTTTACTTGCTTATTCATCGAAAATCTATATTATTTCCCTTAAAATCAGTATTATTTTGACTCTTTGAATCCCTGATTCACTGTGATGTTACTCATATGCTAATATTTGGTTATTTTCCCTATTTTCACAGCCTCTAAATTATTTCTTGCCTTATTTATGATCAACTGTGTTATTTACTTATTCTTACTACCTATGTCCTTAGTTGAAACTTTGTGTATCTACCCTAATTACCTACTCTGTACCTAGATTATTTGATTTCGTTCCTTAATTGTTACCTGCTCTTTACCGTTGGTAAATTACTCCCTTAATTAAGGGAAGACTTTACTGATTTTGTTCTTAATTGATTTTGTGATTCTCGTTTCACTGAAAAATTCATTGTTTACCTTGTTTTACCTAGATCTCGACTATTATGTATACTCCCTTCTATTCTCACTACAGACATGAACACTAGTTCAACTATTCTCTCTTACACTTCAACTTTTCTACTCTTTCTTGTTACTTGCTATTTCTATTGAACTAGCCGGCTGTAAGCCAAGGCCAGTTATTGCGCTACACTAATATATACTTTGTGTCTACTCTCCTTAACTGGTATGTTCTAATTTAGTTCCATGTTAAAACTCTATGTCTTCTCTTACTGACTTGGTTTACTGATTACCAGTCTTATTTATGTTAGTTACTTGGCTTTTCAATATGTAACTACCATGTTTAAATCACTGTATGTAAGAGTTCTGTCCTAATTCAACTTATAATCAGCATGTATATGAATCTGCCTATTACCTCTATAGCATGTCCCAACCTGACTTTACTCAATGTATGTAGGTTTGATTGTTTTTATGTTTTTTTACTCAGTTTTTGATATTAACCTGCTTTGCTAAGTCATTAACTGTCCCTAAGTACTTCTGAATCGGTGTTTAACTTTGTTTAGTACAAATATGTTCTCAACTGTCTGTTCAAAAATCCATATGTCTGTAGCTGTATGACTAATTCCTTATGTCCTGTAAACTCTAAGAAAAAACTTTTGTAATCTTGTTGTTACATTAATATATTCTATGTGTCCCAATTCCCATACTCCCTGAGTGCAATCTGTGTTTGAATGGTGTTGTTTGGATTGTTTGTTGATTTCTCACAAGTCCACACTATTTTTTTTTCAGAAACTGTTTTGGTACTAATCATTTCCTATTTTTCATAAAACCTCTTTACTTAATTGAGTCTTTTTCAATACTGTTTTCATATCAAAACCTTTTCAAAACTATGTCAAGCACTCTCACTTTACTCCTAAGTCCCTAGGTTCTGCACCTCTAGTGTGTATACTACCTTGGTATCCTTTTGAGAAAACATGGAGTGAGCACTTCACTTACTCAATCTCTATTATAGAATGTCTAGGTGTGAGCACTACCCGGGATCCTTGAGGTCCTTAGGGAACTCTGACGCACCTAGACATGAAATTGGTTATGAAATCTTTGGCAATTTGAGACTACTGAAGGTTGGGGTCATCATATGTGTTTGGGCCTGCTTTAGGATCCCTACGATTTAACTTCTTTCCTTTTCCCTTATGTAATTCATTCAGCCATTGGTCTGTAATAATTATTTGTAAACAGATACTGGGGTGGCTAGTGAAATGGAGAGGGTAGTTGTATGATCCTGTTGATATTATTGGGTAGAAAGCATGCTTTAGGCTTTACATTCTGTGTATTTGAATTAGACTCCATGTCCTAGGACCAATGTGTTCATCCAAATCATGTTAAACATTGCATTAGATATCCTGTTCCTAAGACTGCACATTTACTGCTTAAGCATATCACATGTCATTAATCCATGTGTTTTAACGTTGTATTAGTTCATCACTTATAGATCCTGCTCCCAGGTTAATGAATAACTTCCACATAAAACGATCACTCACGTGGGCATTTAAAAATCATGTTCTAGGAATTCTGTTTGCATTCGCTTCAGTACGCCTAGTTTTTAACTAAGATAAGCAACTGACCATGAAAATGTATAAAAATCGTCTCTCCTATAGATGTTATACTTATGAATAAAAATTGGTACAAATTCCCTTTTTAAGTCTTCGTCACCTAGAGCAGCATGTTGTTGGTTAAAAAAACTTCTAAACTGTAAACATATCCTGTAATTGTGATCGCATACAGTACCACACCTAGGTAATCCTTAGGTAATTAACTGCTATAAAATTGGAAACTGCATTGATTGTGTTTATTGCTTAAAGGCTCACAAGTTTACAAATCAGTAAGAAAACTGATTAGCACCCTGTCGTTGAGTTTATGGAACAGTGTTGCATATTCTTGTGCATTGATGTAACTTAGATATCCTGTCTCAGGATCTTTATTCTAATAAAAAGTGCCTTTGTCTATGTTTGAGACGTGTTATTTATTTGCATTACGTGTGGAGGTGAATCTGAGCTTTTAACTGCTTCTGTCACTTATCTGCTAGTCCTACTTGTTCTTTTTTGTCGTCTAGAATTTTCCCATTTAAACACCTTAGGGGTTGTCTAAAACTTCCCAGACTAGAGGTCCTAAATACTCCAGGACCACAAGGAAGGGACGGGTAACAACTCGCTTAGAGCTCATTAAATAAAACCCGCATAATAACCGCTAAAGGGTGGGACAATGGGTAGAAAAGGATATGATGACATGTGCGCTAATGCAACGTGTAGCCCCTCATTGAGAAGTGATTACTGGGCATTGCACAGATGTGATCCTATAGGATAAACAACTTAGGACCTCCCTTATCCTTTACATATGTGTGCTTAGACTGTTAATTTGTTAAGACCTTTATTTGTTTACATATGTGTGCTTAGATTGTCTACTTGCTTCTTGAATAATTCATAAAATAGGTTTGCCGGGACCCACAGTTTTGGACTTTGAGGGGTGCCTAATACCTTCCATTGAAGTAATTTCAAGCCCTTACCCAATCTCTAGTTGTACAATTAGTGTTATAAATGACCGTAGTAGGTGCCCTAACGCGCCTTAATTCGTTAGGTGGTGACTCTTCGAACTCCTTATACCCCCTTTCCCAAAAGGAAACGAGTTGTCCCAATAATGTCAAAACCCAGACCAATCCGAAATGAGAGGACAAAAGGGGGCGCGACAGCATGACGACTATGTTGGGGACTCTAGGCTTTTACTATTACAAACTGTTTTGTTAATTCGTCTAAGTATGCCTTGCTTTGTTAAATACCTGCACCCTTTCCCTTTTCCCCTTTATGTGCAACTAATTGTTTACTCTCCCAAGTATTTATTTTTCAAATAAGTGAAACTGACATGTTTCTTTTTGTTTTCCTTTGTAACTGCTTTTCAATTATAACTATTGTATTTATTGCTTTCATATTATGAAAATGCATGATAACACGTTTACTGCTTATTGTTGCATAATCATGCTCAACATCATATTCCACTCGTGCCTATACAAATCCTATAGCAGTGCTAGATGAGTGGTTGTGCTCTTCCATTTTATATCACCCCCTAAATTCATAAAGGCTTCTTTGCGGTAAAACCAGTCGATCAGCGGTGCAGTCGATGGTTCCGTGCCTTTCCCTCTCAAGTTGTCCGCTCGGAGGTAACAGTCTAAAACCCCATAGAAACATAAATCTTGTTATATTGTGCATGCATCATGGTCAAACCTAGCTGGGTTCATATGTCGTCTGCACAAAAACCCTTTTAAGACAGTCTTACCCAAAAGTTTACCTGGGTTTTTATAATCTCAACGGACACAATCACGTTCTATGCATTAATAAGGATAACTAAATGCCTGTATGCTAATCATAAGTGTATAAATAGTCGAGTTTGGTGGGGGAAAGAGCCTAACCATTTTTGTCTTGCAGAAAATGAGGCACGAGGTCCCCAAATTCGGTATGGTCAGCAATATCCCACCAAAATTTGATTAGGAGTACCATACTAATAAAAAATGATGCTGCCGGACTGCACGAGCTTGGGAACTTGTTCGATGGAATCATGAACATCGAATCTGGGTAAGGTCCTTCGAGGACCAAATAGGCTAGATTTACCTTTTTTCTTTCATAAGTGTAATAAGGTCGAGTTCCATTACTGAGTTATTTCCTATTTATTATTTTAGTATCGTTTTGGGATTCACCTATTTACATTAATGAAATGAGGCATTTTGGCATCTAAGTTCTCCAAATCAACTTACCGCTAGGCCTACCTCGGAAACAACGAGTCTCCCAAATTAAGACGCGTGTTTACAATTCTGCAATATATGTTTAAATACTACAAATATTTTTCTCATGATCCTCACTGACTTGTTACCTTTTGTTTTTATTTTATTTCTTTGATTATTCCGCTTCCGCAAAGATTGGTTCGTGCATTCTGGCACCATCAGCATATCATACAAGATTCTGGGGCCCTCCACCTTCTCTTCCTCCTAGTCCACCTAAAGGCAAAGGCGAGATGGAAGAATTGAGTAACAGCAGAAAGGAAAACACAACACCAGCTGAACATACACGAGGTTCTGACAGTCGGGGTACTCAGGTCTAGAATGATGTTGTGTCGCAACTTGAACAAAGGCTACTGAAACTTCAAGGGGAACTTGAACATGTTCAGAACCTAGCGAACTTCGCCTTCTCACTTAATGTTCCGGATGCCAACCACCCGAACACTCAAAACTCCGCACCACCTCAGAATACCCCCAACAAACAGAACCCTTATGCAACTCACCACTATACAACTCCACCACAAAACCAAATCCTCCCACCACAATACCAACAAAACACCGCCATACCCCCCGAAACACCCCACCAATCATTCCTGAACCACAAAATTCTACCAACGATCACCTCTATGCTCAAGCACCAGGCCACCAGAACAACCCCACATACATGGAGACTCTACCTCACTCCACCGAACCCATTTTTTACACATCAGAATCCAGTGAGAAAGGTCTTCTTACCATGAACTTGGCCGAAGAACTCAAAAAATTGACAAGCCGAGTTCAGGGCATGGAAGGAGGTAAGGGGACCAAAAGATTAAACTATGAAGATCTCTGTATATAGCCTGATGTAGAACTACCAAAGGGTTACAAACCTCCTATGTTCGAGTTGTTCAACGGTACTGGTGATCCTAGGGTCCATTTAAGGACCTATTGTGACAAATTAGTCAGAGTTGGAAGAGACAAAAATATTCGGATGAAGTTGTTCACGAGGAGACTCAAAGGGGATGCCTTGTCTTGGTACATCATCCAGAACCCCAAGAAGTGTCCTAATTGGGTGAGTATGGCCTCGGATTTCATGGATCGATTCAGGTTCAACACGAAAAATGCGCCGGACATATTTTACATCCAGAATCTCAAGAAGAAACCCACTGAAACTTTTCGTGAGTATGCCACTCATTGAAGGTCAGAAACAGCCAAGGTTAGGCCGGCATTAGATGAATATATGAACAAATTTTTCGCCAGGGCACAGAACCCGCAATATTATGAAAGACTGATGGTAATTAAAAATCACAAGTTCTCTGATATCATAAAGTTGGGTGAAAGGATTAAAGAGGGAATCAAGAGTAGGATGGTCACAAATTTTGAAGCACTACAAGCTACCAACAAAGCACTGCAGTCCGGTGGTATATCCAAGAAGAAAGATATAGGAGCAGTAGTGGTTGCACAGGGACCCAAATCCCTACTGACATATCTTGCCTCTCCACTTGCATACCAAGCACCTCCACCTACATATCAACCGTCACCTACACCTACATATCAACCGTCACCTCCACCTACATATCAACCCACATCTCCAAGATATTCCCAACCATCCACTGCCTATCACACGTACAACTCCCAACCGTCTCACTTTCAGTCACCTCCAGCTCGCCAAAATTTTCCAAGACCTCGGTAAAACTTTTACCGCAGGCCACCCAAACAACATACCTCCATTGCCGAGCCCATTGACCAACTATATAAAGGGCTAAAAGTCGCGGATTACATCACTCTCATCCCTGCTGTAGCAACAGAGAATCCATCCCAATGGGTCAATCCGAACAAAACCTGTGCATACCATTCCGGCATGAAAGGACATACCATCGACGAATGCCGCTCATTAAGGATAAGATCCAAGCTCTAATCGACAACAAAATCATTCAAGCCAATGGAGCTGCTCGTAATGTTCGCAATAACCCCCTCCCAGATCATAGCGTGGAGGCGTCAATGTGATAGAAATAGATGAAGAATGGGACCCAGAGGGGTCAATCGGGTTGATCAAAGAAAGTGACGATCCCAAGAAACCGATGGTTACTCTCAATCCCATCATAGTGCAGGTACAATCATCAGGAGAGGCTGAGGTGACTACATCACTCCCCTTCTAGTTTGAGGTATCAGCGCCTACAAATACGCCTGCAGCATTCGAGGTTGAAATAGCACCACCTGCAGTGACTCCTGTCCCGTTAGGGGAACAAGAGGAGGAAGAAGCATTAGCAGCCTTAAGGAACTTATTCTTGGAAGATGATATGGATTGTTGTGTCATCGTCAAGGAGGAAGAGGAGGAAGGTCCTACCATCCAAGTTGTAAGCAAGGGATCGTTCCTTAGAAACTGGACTATCAGACCATCCAGAGCCCAAAGAATCCTGGGGTAGCAAGGCCGAACATCATTGTTTATTTGTGCTTTCTAAGAAAATGATTTCTCTGTCTTGCATTATGTTTTAAATAAAATCCCTAATATTCCAAAACATTTGTTTAAATTATTGAAAATCGCTTTTATGTTTCAATGAATAAGTATTTATTGTTATCATTTTTCTCTCATATTTTTATCTATACAACATTACTATTTCCTGTCTTGATGAACCAATGACTTTGACATGCGATAAGACAACGCAACAAAAGGACATTGATTCAGAAGAAGATATCATACCCGAGGAAATTGTTAGAGAATAAATTGGGGCAACTCCCTACTTGCTGGTTTATGGTACTGAAGTTGTTATTCATGCCGAAGTAGAGATTGCTTCCTTGAGAATCATACAAGAAACCGAGCTCAGCGACGCAGATTGGATAATGAGCTGTTATGAGCAACTAGACCTCATAGAAGAAAAAGAATGAATGCAGTATGTCACAGACAACTTTATTAGAACAGAATGACCAGAGCCTTAAACAAAAGATTCAAGCCTAGACAGTTCACGCCTGGGCATCTGATGTTGAAAAAGATCTTTCCGCATCAAGATGAAGCCAAAGGGAAATTCTCTCCTAATTGTCAAGGTCATTACATGGTTCACAGAGTGCTGGTAGGAGGAGCTCTCATACTTGCAGAAATGGACGGCGAAGTCTGGCCAAAACCGATCAACTCAGATGCAGTTAAACGATACTATGTGTAACTCTTTATGCTTTCTCAAATGAAGTAAATTGAAGTTCGCTCGACCTGATTCCTGTTTAAGAGGGGATATGTAGGCAGCCCTGTGGCTTCGGACAGAAAGCAATAATAATTTTATTTCCCCTCACAATTGGAAACTAAGGCAGAATTTTGAGGAGGACCCTCAAAATTCCGAAGTAAGTTCAGTCGATCGTAGCACGTACAGCAGTCAGAGATGTCAATCCATCTAACTGGGGCAGAATTTTGAGGTAGACCCTCAAAATTCCATGGCAAAAGAGGTTGCAATGTCTTGGATCTTGTCACGATCGTCAGTTTATCTAAAATTCTTAAAATATAATTTTTCACTATACCTTACAAAACTATGCATGTTTGCTTGTAAGGTAATTATGTTTAGCCAAACTCTACCCTGAGGATTTAAACCGGATCTTCAGGCCAGTCAAAGCTAGTCAAGCAAAGCCAGCGGGGATACGAACCAACCTCCCCTTTTACAGAACTCACAATTTTTCTTTGGATGCAGGGACAAAGGATAAACGTGCCACAAAGTCACAATCCTCACAACAATCGCGTAATCGAAATCTTCTACCAACTAAGAAATTCGGCTACTATCTACTATTCATTTTATTTTCTGCATAAGGCTAATCTCTGCCTTCATCTCCATAAGGCTAATCTCTTCCTTAACCTTGCATAAGGCTAATATCTGCCTTCATCTGCATAAGGCTAATCTCTTCCTTCACCTTACATAAGGCTAATCTCTGCCTTCACCTTTCATAAGGGTAATCTCTGCCTTCCCTTTGCATATGGTTAACCTCTGCCTTCACTATGCATAAGGCTAATCTCTGCCTTCCCTCCGCATGAGGCTAATCTCTGCCTTCCCCTTGCACAAGGCTAATCGCTGCCTTCATTTCCATAAGGCTAATCTATGCCTCCTTCTGCACAAGGCTAAGATCTGCCTCCATATATGCATAAGTTTAATCTCTGCCTTCATTTACATGGGACTGAGCCCTATCCCGCATCCGCACGAGGTTAAGCTCTACCTCAACATTTGCATGAGGCTACGCTCTGCCTCTATATCTGCATAAGGCTAATCTCTGCCTTCATCTTGCATAGCGCTGATCGCTACCTTCATCTGCATAAGGCTAATCTTTGCCTTCCTCTGCATAAGGCTAATCGATGCCTTCATTTCCATAAGGCTAATATATGCCTCCCTCTGCACAAGGCTAAGATCTACCTCCATATCTTCATAAGGCTAATCTCTGCCTTCATCTTGCATAACGCTAATCGCTACCTTCATCTGCATAAGGCTAATCTTTTCCTTCCTCTGCATATGCCTTTCATCTGCATAAGGATAATCTCTACCTTCCCTTGCATAAGGTTAATCTCTTCCTTCCCTTGCATACGGCTAATCTGTGCATAAGGCTAATCTCTGTATTCCATTGCATAAGGCCAAATGCTGCTTTTCCCCTGCATGAGACTAAGATCTGTCTCCATCCTATACAAGGCTAATCTCTGCCTCTACATATGCATAAGGATAATCTCTACCTTCCTTTGCATGAGACTAAGCTCTGTCTCCATAGCTGCATCAGGCTAAGCTCTGCCTTCAATTTACATTCTTTCGTCGAGACTAAGTGTTGTCTCTCATTTGCTTTCTTTCGGGCTAAGATCTGCCCTCCACTTATCAAGACTAAGGTTTGTCTTGTTGACATCATATTATTGCATCTCATGGGCTTAAATATCGCCAACCTGTCCAAAGGCTCCATAGTCTAAAGGCATCATCCTCAAAGCCGGAAGATACCATGTCATGGCCTGAGGATCTCTCAAAATTAGCATATCAATTTTCAAAGTCTTCATAGTTCGGAGGCACCATCTTCATGGCCCGAGAACATCATTTCATGGCCTACGTATCTCATTAATCAACTCATGGCCCAGGACATCATGGTCTAAGGACGTCATCCACAACCGTCCGAAGACAACTCTCATGGTCCGACGGGAATCTGCATCATGTTTAAATTTTTTCTCAAATATATGCTTGTATTATCTCTAATTGCACGTTATCCGGCAAGAAACTGCTATCCTAGCAAGAGCAATCCAGCTCCAGTTCCCCTCAACTGTATCAAACATGACCTCTCTCGTGAACCATTAATTCACCTATCCCTAGATGGTGCGTCTGTTCTTGCAATGACTTCATCGGTATATTTTGCCGATGAATCCAGAACTACACAGGGCCTGATTCTTGTAAAACCAGGGATATGTAGGCAACTCAGGAGCCAGAGTGCGGCCTATATCCCTCCAACCGTTTCTCTTTGTCAAAATTGGCCGTTATATCTTTACCCCACAACTCTTTCATTCTTTCCGGGTAAAGAGGGGCAGTAGTTGATACCTATTTTTTCCTAAAAATATTTTTAAATTGCATATATACCTTCAAAATCATGCATTCATATCAATTGGTATTTTTTCATTATTTTTATTAATTTGTCCAGTATTTTCATTCCAATAAATAATTACAAATTGCATTACAAATGATTTCAAAGACATTTCTTGATTTAATTTATTATTTATGGACCTATTAAGACCAAATTATTCCATAAATAGACAAATTAGCAAATTTGGTTATAATTGCAATAAATTTGCAATTATAGCCCATGAATATGATTTTGTACTATTTTTACCGAAAATTAGTCTTTGGTATTTTTAAATACTAAATAATCATTTTTGAAATATTTGTATGCATGAAATTAAATTTGTATTATTAGTAACTATTTTATAAATTATTTTAATTAATTTATCTTGGGTATTTAACAAATGACCCTATTCTATTTCAATTATAGCCTAAATTAAGCCAACCCAAATGCCTTATTAAGTAGCCCAATACACCCAGGACAAAATTCCTACCCCTACCCGACCCAACTCTTGCTAAATCCTGGTTGTTGATCAATTTTGATCAATTTTGATCAACGACTCGGATAAACGACCCCTCCGCCTAAACCCCTCATTTCTCCTCTCACACTCGTTGTCACACTTCCCTCTCCTCTCCAAATACTCTCTACCCTAACCCTAATTCCCCATCGTCGTTGCTCGCTTGTCGTCGACTATGGTGGATGACCACCATTCTCCAGCCTTAACGGCTCTTCTACGCCGAGTTTTCTACTGTCCTTGAGGTCCTCAAAGGACTAGGGAACAGTCCACTCACACCTTGGTTTGTCCTCACCAGTCTCAGGTCACCATGGCTCGATTTGAGTAAGATCGTCCTATTTTTGGCTAAAACCTTTGATTTCTAAGTCGGTATTTTCATCTCTGTTTTATTTTTTCGAAACCGTAATCTCATTTCCTAAACCTTTTAGATTTGTAACAGTTTGAGAAGGTTCGAATTGTTTTTACTTATTTTTATGAGAAACCTTCCATTTTTCAAAGTGTCGCTTCATTTTTATTTAACTAGGGTTTCTGAAAACCTTTTCTTCAAAACCATTTCTGATATGTTAAGTGTTTATTCTCTGATTCTTGTGCCTTTGATCGATTTTGTTAAGTTTCTCTTTAACCCTAACCAGTTATGTTGATACCCCTAATTTTTTAGAACTATGTTTAAATTCTGAGTTTTTCCTTGATATTTGTTCATTCGATCTTGCTATGTGTTTGATTCTAATGAATAATGCTTCGTTTGATTAGAGTATTTTGTGATGTTTACCCTAGTATGTCATATTAGGGTTTCGGATATGATTCCTTCTGTTTGTACTTGGTTTACTTGCTTATTCATGTAAAATATATATTATTTCCCTTAAAATCAGTATTATTTTGATTCTTTGAATCCATGATTCACTGTGATGTTACTTATATGCTAATTTCTGGTTATTTTCCCTATTTTCACAACCTTTAAATTATTTCTTGCCATATTTATGATAAACTGTGTTATTTATTGATTCTTACTACATATGTCCTTAATTGAACCTTTGTGTATCTACCCCTAATAACATACTCTATACCTAGATTATTTGATTTTTTTCCTTAATTGTTACATGCTCTTTAGAGTTGGTAAATTACTCCCTTAATTAAGGGAAGACTTTACTTATTTTGTTCTTAATTGATTCTGTGATTCTCCAATTACTGAACAATTGATTGTTTACCTTATTTACCTAGTTCTGGACTATTGTATGTACTTCATTCTATCCTCACTAGAGACACGAACACTAGTTCAGCAATTCTCCCTTACACTTAAAGCTTTATGCTCTTTCTTGTTACTTGCTACTTCTATTGAACTAGTCGGATGTAAGCCAAGGCCAGTTATTGCACTACACTGCTCTATACTTTGTGTCTACTCTCCTTAACTGGTATGTTCTGATTTAATTCCATGTTCAAACTCTATGTGTTCTCTTACTGCCTTGCTTTACTGATTACCGGTCTTATTTATGTCTGTTACTTGGCTTTTCAATATGTAACTAGCATGTTTAAATCACTGTATGTATGATTTCTGTCCTAATTCAGCTTATAATCAGCATGTCTATGAATCTGCCTATTACCTCTGTAGCATGTCCCAACCTGACTTTACTCCATGTATGTAGGTTTGATTGTTTGTTTGTTTGTTTACTCAGTTTCTGATATTAACCTTCTTTGCTAAGTCATTTACTATCCCTGAGTACTTCTGATTCTATGTTTAACTCTGTTTAGTACAAATATGTTCTCAACTGTCTATTCGAAAATCCATTTGTCTGTAGCTGTATGGCTAATTCCTTAAGTCCTGTGAACTCTGAAAAAACTTATGTGCTCTTGTTGTTACATTAATATGTTCTATGTTTCCCCAATTCCCATACTCCCTTTGTGCAATCTGTGTTTGAATTGTGTTGTTTGGACTGTTTGCTGACTTCTCACAAGTCCACACTATTTTTTCAGAAATTGTTTTTGTTACTAACCAGTTCCTATTTTTCATAAAACCTATTTACTTAATTGAGTCTTTTTCAATAATGTTTTCATATCAAAACCTTTTCAAAACTATGTCAAGCACTCGTACTTTACTCCTAAGTCCCTAGATACTGCCCCTCTGGTGTGTGTACTGCCTTGGGATCCTTTTGAGAAACCTTGTAACTCTGGCAGACTGGGGCTGGCTATCCGATACTGCACTTACTCAATCCGTATTATGGAAAGTCTGGGTGTGAGCACTGCCCGGGATCCTTGAGGCCATTAGGGAACTCTGATGCACCTGGACATGAAATTGGTTATGAAATCTTTGGCATTTTGAGACTACTGAAGCCTCGGGGTCATCAGATGTGTTTGGGCCTGATTCAGGCTCCCTACATTTTAACTTTTTACCTTTTTAGTTATGTAATTCATTCAGCCATTGGTTTGTCATAATTGTTTGTAAAAAATACTGGGGTGGCTAGTGAAAATGGGGAGGGTAGCTGTACGATCTTGTTGATATTATTGAGTAGAAAGCATTCTTTAGTCTTTACATTCTGTGTATTTGCATTAGACTCCATGTCCTAGGACCAATGTGTTCATCTAAATCATGTTAAACATTGCATTAGATATCATGTTACTAAGACTGCACATTTACTGCTTCAGCATATCACATGTCATTAATCCATGTGTTTTAACACAGTATTAGTTCATCACTTAGAGATCCTGCTCTAAGGTCAATGAATAACTTCAACATAAAATTATCTGTTTTCTGAAAAGGTATAAAAGTCGTCTCTCTTATAGATGTTATACTTCTGAATAAAAATTTGTACAAATTCCCTTTTTAAGTCTTCGTCACATAGAGCGGCATGTTGTAGGTTAAAACAACTTCTAAACTGTTAAAAATCTCCTGTAATTGTGATCGCATATAGTCCCACGGCTAGGCAAGCGTTAGGTAATTAACTGCTATAAAATTGGAAACTGCTTTGACTGTGTGTTCTGCTTAAAGGCTCACATATTTAAAAATCAGTAAGCAAACTGATTAGGACCCAGTCGTTGAGTTTAAGAAACAGTGTTGCATATTCCTGTGCATTGATGTCACTTAGATATCCTGTCTTAGGATCCTTTTTCTAATAAAAACTGCCTTTGTCTGTGTTTGAGGCGTGTTGTTTATTTGCATTACATGAGCAGGTGAATCTGAGCTTTTAACAGCTTTTGTCACTTATCTGCTAGTCCTACTTGTTTTTGCATGTCGTCAAGAATTTTCCCTTTTAAACACCTTAGGGGTTATCTAAAACTGCCCAGACTTAGAGGTCCTAATCACCTCCAGGACCACAAGGAAGGGAGGGGTAACAGCACGCTTAGAGCTCATTAAAGAACCTCTCTTAACTACCGCTAAGGGGTGGGACAATGAGTAGAAAAGGATATGATGACTTGTGCGCTAATGCAACGTGTAGCCCCTCAATGTGAAGTGATTACCGGGCATTTCACAGATGTGATCATATAGGATAAACAACTTCGGACCTCCCTTATCCTTTACATATGTGTGCTTAGACTGCTAATCTGTTAAGATCTTTATTTGTTTACATATGTGTGCTTAGAGTGTCTACTTGCTTCTTGAATAATTCATAAAATAGGTTTTGTCGGGACCCACAATTGTGAACTTTGAGGGGTGCCTAACACATTCCCCTTGAAGTTATTTCAATCCCTTGTACAATTAGTGTTATAAATGACCCGTAGTAGGTGCCCTAATGCTCCTTAATTTGTTAGGTGGCGACTCTTCGAGCTCCTTTTACCCCTTTCCCCAAAAGGAAACGAATTGTTCCAATAATGTCAAAAACTCTGACCAATCTGAAAGGAGAGGAAGAAGGGGGCATGACAACAATCAGGCCCTCGACCTCACACATTCATCAATCTCTTCAGTCTCTCGGGATTGCAAATACCATGCCAATCAACCCAACCAATAATGATGTGACAACAAATGATAACAGACACTGAGATATGATATGCAAATGAATGACTATGACTGAGTATGTAATTACATTTTAAGAAAATAACTCAATAGCAAAAATGACCTCAGTGGGTCCCAGAAGAACAAGTACATGGCCTAAATACGATTTTAACATGGGTCATAGCTCAACTACTCTAACACATAGGAATTCCAGAATCATACAAGTCATAATTCACACGGTGCACGCCCACACGCTCGTTACCTAGTATGTGTGTCACCTCACCACCAAACACATAACACGCATATTCAGGGGTTCACACATGTCACGACCCAAATTCTCCCTCCGTGAATTTGTCGTGATGGCACCTAGTCTCTATGACTAGGTAAGCCTAACACTTTGTGTAAGTGAAAGAAAAGCATAAATATTAACAAAACCAGTAACAATAATCTAAATAAGCAACTGAATGCCGCTCGGCATATACAATTATCAACTTCTGAAATATACTAAAACACTCCCAAGACCTAGAACACCATAAGTACAAGCTACAAAGAAGTCTTAACTCTTCTATACATAAGCTTCTATAGAAATAAGGGAAGAATGAACGTGGGGGAATAGAGGGGGACTCCGAGGATCTGCGGGCAGGGGAAGATGTACCTTGAAGTCTCTGACAGTAGATACTTCAACTATGAACAAGGGAGGTAGGAGGAACCTGGATCTGCACACGAAAACATGTGCAGGAAAGGGCGTGAGTACACCACAATGGTACCCAATAAGTGCCAAGCCTAACCTTAGTCGAGTAGTGACGAGGTCAAATCAGAGCCTTACTGGTATATAAATAATATAGAAAGACAAGAATGAAATATCGAAATAAAATAAAGACTTGAATTGAACAAGAAAGAAAGCATAGAAGGATAACAACTTACTACAAAGAATGCAACAAGGGATCTCCCGAGATACCGTCTCATAGTCCCAAACGTAAATGTGCAGAGTGGATCTCTCGGAATACCGTTCCGTAGTCCCAAAGTAAATATGCTAGACAGAGGGATCTCCTAGAATACTGTTCCGTATTCTCAGAGTAAACATGCAAAACAGGGGGATCTCCCGGAATACCATTCCGTAGTCCCAATGTAAATATGCAAAAAAAGGGGATCTCCCAGAAACCGTTACGTAGTCCCGAAGTAAATATGCAGCCCAAACAATATAATTTAATAATTACAACACGAAATCCTACAACCTAGCCTAAGTACAAGAAATTAGGCACGCCATACTAGTCTAGCAGAATACTACACATGCTGATAAGATTCAAATAAGAAGGAAAAAAATAAGTTATTACTTAGTAGTAATCGGGTTTTTGCAACAATTAGATCGTGCACGTACTCGTCACCCCCCGTACATGGCGCTCATATATCAGAATAGTACCAATCCTAAGGGGAGTTTCCAATACAAAAGGTTAGGCAATCCAATTACCTCGAGCCAAGCTCTAACCAATCCGAAGCAATGCTCTTTCCACGATAATACGAATCCGAATGCCCCAAATCTATCCAAAATCAATTACATAACATAAATACAACTATCAAGAACTAATATAGCTACTGAAATCAAAGTTGAATGAAGAATTTAGAAATTCACCCCAAAAAGCCTCTGTGGGCCCACGTCTCGGAATCGGGTAATAGTCACCAAATCTGAACACCCATTCACTCACGAGTTCACTCGTACCAAAATTATCCAAATCCGATGTCTAAATCCGAACCAAAATCCAGAAATTCGGTTGGGGAACATTTCCCACATTTTCTCAACTTTTTAATCCAAATCCAAGATAAAATGGAGGAAACAACTATAGATTAATGAAGTACAATAAAAAATTAGTTAGGAATCGTTAAACCAAGGCTCACTCTGAAAATCTCTCAAAAAATTGCCACTTCTCGAGCTCCCAAGTCCAAAAATGAAGAAATGATTCAAACCCTCGATTTAGCCCTTTTTTTGCCAGTTAAACCGCACCCACGGTCAATTATCCACATCTGCGGTACCATTTTAGCGGCTCAACCTCCGCACCTGCTGAATTTCATTAAGTTCTCATACTCCGCACATGTGCACATATATTTGCATCTGTGGATTCTAACTCGTCTGCTTCTGCGGAACATGGCCTCTTTCCCCCAATCCGCTTATACGATCACCCTTCCGTAGATGCAGCTTCGGTTCTACGGCTTAAGCATCGCACCTGTGACAACTGGCTCCCAAGAATAAAAGCACACTTGCGACCTCTATTCTTGCTTCTGCGGGACCACACCTGTAGACTTCCCACCGCAACTGCAAAAATACCAGAACCAGCAACTTCAGAATATGCACAAGTCTTATTTTCCATCCGTTAAGCACCCGAAATTCCCCCGAGGCCAACAGAACCTCAAACAAACATACCAACCAATCGTAAAAAAACATACAAACTTTGTCGAGCCCTTGAACGACCTCAAACAACGCAAAAATCACGATTCATCTTCCAATTAAAACTTAAAGAACTTAGAATTTCCAAATTTGACAACCGATGCCAAAACCAATCAAACCACGTCCGATTGACCACAAATTTTGCATCCAAGTTACATTCAACCCTACAGACCTACTCCAACTTTCGGAATGGAAATTTGATCCCAATATCAAAATTTCTACTTGTTGCGCCCCCTTTTTCCTCTCCTTTCGGATTAGTCAGGGTTTTTGACATTATTGGGAAAACTCATTTCCTTTTGAGAAAAGTTATGTAAGGAATTTCAAGAGTCGCCACCTAACGAATTAAGGTGCGTTAGGGAACCTATTACGGGTCATTTATAACACTAATTGTGTAACCAGATTTTGGGTAAGGGCTTGAAGTTACTTCAAGGGGAAGTGTTAGGCACCCCTCGAATTCCACAACTGTGGGTCCCGGCCAAACATACTTTGTGAATTAATCAAGTGCCAATGAGCATTCTAAGCACACATATGTAAATGAATAAAGGTTTTACCAGATAAGTAGTCTAAGCATACATATGTAAATGGGTGAAAGGGGTCCTAAGTTATTTATCCTATAGGACCATATCTATGCAATGCCTGGTAATCACTCATCGATGAGGGGGTACACGTTGCATTAGCACACAGGTCATCATATCCTTTTACTATCCACTATCCCATCCCTTAGTGGTTATTAAGCGAGCTTTTATTTAACAGGCTCTAAGCGTGCTGTTACCCGTCCCTTCCTTGTGGTCCTGGAGGGAGTTTAAGAGCTCTAAATCTGGGCAGTTCTAGACAACCCCTGAGGTATTCAAAAGGGAAAAATCTAGGCGACAAACAAATAACAAGTAGGACAAGTAGATAGGTGGAGAACCAATTAAAAGGCTCATGTTTACCTCACACATGTAATGAAAATAAATGGCACGTCTCAAACATAGATTCAGATAATTTTTAGAAAAAAAGATAATCCTAGGATAGTATGTCTAGGTGAACATCAATACACAAAAATGCAACACTATTTCAAAATTCAATGGCAGGATCCTAATCAGTTTGCATACTGCTTTTTTAAACTCCTGTAAAACCTAGCAGTAAACAATCAAAATACAGTTTCTAATTTTATACAAGGAGATTAATTACCTAAGGCTTGCCTAGGCGTGGGACTATACGCAAATACATTTGTAGGAGCTATTTAAACAATTTGAGATTATTCAGCCTATGGGCATGCTGTTCTAGGTGATACAAATTATAATAGGTGATTTATACCAATTTGTATTTAGAGACATGATACCTACGCGTGAGGTTGTGTTAAACCTTTTGATGGACAGTTATTTATCTTACTCGAAATAGACGTGTTCATACAAATGTAAACGGAGTTCCTAGAACATGATGCTAATGCATACACGGATAACAATTTTTGTTAAGGTTATTTATTAACCAAATAGCAGGATTCTTAAGTGGAAGTGCTTCTGAAAAATTAAAGCATGGATCAGTGATATGTGATATACTGAAGCAATAAACGTGAAGCCCTAAGAACAGAATATCTAATGCAGGTTTAGCATGGTTTGATGCAAATAAACATAGCAACCCCAAGACATGATTTCTAGTGCATCACACAACCCTAGAACATGATTTCTAGAGCAGATTAGCATAATATAAATCCTAAAGCATGATTCCTACCCAACTTACCCCACAGGATCATACAGCTACCCTCTCATTCCACTAGTTACCCCAATATCTGTTTGCAAAGGATTATTATAGAACAAGACTACATAAATTACAGACATGAAGTATAAATTAAACTATAGGGGGACTGAAGCGGGCCCAAATAAAACTTGGGGATACCAGGCCTTCAGTAGTCTCAAATTCCAAGGATTTTATAGCCAAGTTTATGTCCAGGTGTGTCAGAGTTCGCTAAGGACCTTAAGGATCACAGGCAGTGCTTACACCAAGACTTTTCAAAAATACGGACTGCTTATGTGTAGTGTGGAAGGGCCAGCCCCGGTGTGCCAAAGTTTGGAGGAATCTCAGGGGATTCCTAGGCAGTACACACACTGGAGGGGAAGAACCTAATAGTCTAAGAATAAAGAGAGAGTGCTTGACATAGTTTTGAAAAGTTTTTGAGAAGAAAACAATATTTAGATGACTATAGGAGTGAAAAGGTTTCTGAAATGGAAATTAGTTTTAAGAGAAGGCCAAAGGTGAAAATCATTCAAGAGAATAGTAAGAACGCATTTTTTGAAATCAGTTCTGAAGAGAGTAAGTTCAGCACATAGTCAATCAGCCATAAAACACATAGACATTCATTAAACCAATGTCATACATGGATGAAAGGGGGTTAGGAACACATAGGAATCACATTGGGGGTGCATGGACAGGGTATGGGGAAATAGAAAACAACTACATAAAACACTTAGGGTCTTAGAGACTTAGCAGGTTAGTCATGTACATCAAACAATTAAGACATAGATCATAGATGTAAGGTAGAAAGCAAGACATGTCTTTAAACAGGATTAAGTATACATGAAGGTCAATCACATACATCAAGTAACCAACATTATCACATAATTAAGGGATTAAATATAATTCAACAAACAGACTGGTTAGGCATCAGATAACTATGTGAAGTGTAGACATGGTAATTATACATTGAGTAGGACAGAACTTAAACATCCTAAGTGTGATGACCCAAAAATGTCATCATTAATTTAAACAATTATTTATGTGATCTATGAAAATGTCGAGAACTTACCTGATATGAGTTAAGTATCACTTGAATAGTTGATGTGAATGACGTTCCTTTTTCTATTAACATATCGCTTATGAGGTCACTGTTAGTATTACTTTCATGTGGTGTTACGTTGATTGTATTGTGTATGTGTTGTTAGAACTGATTTTTGGGATTCTTCTGACAGGTGGATAGGCCTAGTTACAAAGGAAACTCTGGCGAAATTTTCGGAAAATTTGGGAGTTAGTCAAAATTTGGGAATTAGAGATGTGTGAGAAATGAGATAAGTCATGCTAAGTGTTTGGGGGTCGACTCTACTACTTATCCGAGGGATATTAACATGATGGATACGAATAGGATATGGTAGTACGTGTAAGAGGCATGCTATAAGTGATTTTAGGTCTAAGGAGAGGCCTAGGTTTAAGCCAAGTTGAAACATTACACGATGGACTAAAATTCCAAATGTGTACGCACAAGACCTCACTTTGGACGATCATATCTACATATATATAAGTATTTATGTGATGGAAAACATATTACATTAAAGCTCTTTGAGTCTAGTTTCCAACGCATCATACCGTTTGTCATATAGAGGAGTATACCGAAAGTTATGAGCATTTTACTGGACCTGTGTCATATGCGCGCCCAGTAGCGCGACCGTGCTTATTTGAGATGTTTCTGCCTTGTTAGTGCGTCCGAAGCGCGGCTGGAGCATGGCCACGCTCGTGAATCACCTATTATACCCCTGGACAGTGTATAAACCAAAAAATCCGAACTTTCTCTCATTTTTAGTCAATCAAGCTCGGATTTGGGCGATTTCAAAGGGGGTTTTCACGATTTCGATTTGGGTAAGTGTCCTATATCCGAAAGTGAGTACATTCCATAAATCTATATCAAGATTCATCATTTATTTCGGATTTGGATGAAAGAAATTGGGGTTTTTGTAAATCTTTCCAAAACTGAAAATTTAGGATTTGAAGGTCCATTTGACATCGGAGTTCGATAATTTTTGAATGGTGAACTCGTATCGGAAATGGGTGTTCAGATTTCATAAGTTTTTATGGGATTAGAAATGTGGGTCCCACTGCTTAATATTAAAATGAATTTCAGATTTTTATCCGAAAATTTAGTAAATTCTTATGGAATCAATCCTACTGTATGTGTTGAGTATTTCGAATTATTTGTTAATAGATTTGAAGCTTTTGGAGACAAACACAAAAGGAAAAGTTGTGGTCGAGTAATTGATTGAAATTGCAAAGCGAGGTAAGTGTTTTTTCTAACCTTAGATTGAGGGAATATGTATTGTGTCTTATTTGCTACGTGTTAGCATTAGGTCCAACGTATAGGTGTGGTGACGAGTATCTATACGCTGGTGTCAAGCATGCCCATGATTCGAATATTGTGATTTATGTGAATTTTCATTAAGCTTTGCTTGGGTTAAATTAGATAATTATCCATGTTTATGGTATTTCCTTGGTATTGATCATTGTTGAGTATTGGTACAAGTTAAGAATTATTACGTGAAGTTAAGTAACTAAGTGAGATTGGTTATAGATGTATCCCTTGCCGGGATGATATTGATTCTACTATTGGCTCTCTTGCCGGGAAGTTATTGTTTATTATTATTTATATTGTTGATTTTTCCTTGCCGGATTGTTGTTATTGATTTGTTTGGGTGAGAAAGAGTGTAAAAGTACGAAGGGTGATGTCGCACCGATTCTATTTATTATTTGGCGAGGATGAGAGTAAAAGCACGAAGGATGATGCCGTGCACTTGTCCTTGCGTTACTATTTCTATTTTTTTAAGTTGATATTTAATTTGTTGATTTACCTCGTTATTTTATCTCATGATATTTCCTCCTTAACTTTCAAAATTAATTGCTACTTGTCATTATTTGTTTCCTAAATGAATCATAATTATTGTGTACTTTGTTGTCTTATGAATTCGTATTAATTGTTACATTTGTTGAGATAAAAGTGTTGTGGAAGGCTTGGCCTGAATTGTGAAAGTTTTTAGTAAATAAATAAATTGATAGTGATAATGGTGGACAACAAGATAGTAATAAGGGTGGACATGTGAAATAAATGATAGTGATAAGGCTGGACATGTGAAATAAATGATAGTGATAAGGGTGGACAAGTGAAATAAATGATAGTGATAAGGGTAGACAGGTGGGATCGGGTTGCACGCTGCAACAGGAAAGTGATAAGGCTCGGCACCATAGCCTCGTCACTACTTTATAATTGCCCACCATAGCCTCGTCACTACTTCGCCGAGCTTAGGCTCGGCACTTACTCAGTAAATGGGGTCGGTTGTACTGATACTACACACTACACTCTTTTGTGCAGATCCAGGTACCGGCCAGTGTTAGAGATTTTTAATACCGGACATCTACCATTCGGAGACACGAGGTATATCTGTTGGCGTTCGCAGATGCCTGGATTCTTCTCTTAATTCATAAGGATTGTTCTATATTTTTTTCAAGATAGCTATATTATTCTTTCACCCCATTATTTGTAGTAAATCTTAGAAGTTCGTGAATTCTGACACCAGACCCTGGGGTAGTCTTAGAGATTTTTTTTATATAATTAGTTTGTGGCTCAGTTTATTAAATTATTCAATATTTTATTTTTGAGGTTAATCTCTAGAAATCATTAGATTTAATTTACTTTAAATTTGTCCTATTGTGTTTAAGTGAAAAATCAAAGGAGTATAGTTAATCGAATTCTAACATTGGCTTGCCTGGCATGTGTGGTGTTAGGTGCCATCATGATCCCTAAGGTTGGGAATTTGGGTCGTTACAAGTTGGTATCAGAGCACTAGGTTTCTTAGGTCTCATAATTCACGAACAAACTTGGTAGAGTCTAAACTATTGGTACAAAGACGTCTGTACTTATCTCTCAGATGCTATGAAGTTAGGAACAATTTCACTTCTATTCTACTCTATCGTGCGATTCTTGTTATCTCAAATACCGATTGGATTCTTCTATTCTCTCGCAGATGGCGAGAACACGTGTTTCCTCTTCCGCTAACCAACATTCCGGACCTCCAGTAGCAGCAACTACTACTAGGGGCGGAGGCCGATGCAGCGCCAAAGGCTGAGGCAGGGGCAGGACTTAGCCCATTGCTCAGGCAGCAGCCCCAGATGTGGAACCTCATGCCGAGATTAATGAGGGGGTTCCAGCTCAGACTATTCTAGTAGGACCAGCTCAGATCCCAGAGGGGTTTATTTCTACCCCGGTACTTCAAGCCGTTTTGGTCCGTTTAGTGGGCATTATGGAGAGTGTGGCCCATACTGGCACATTCCTTGTTTCAGCAGTCGTATCTCAGACTGGAGGAGGGGTCCAAACTCCTTCTACCCACACTCCGGTTAAGACTACTCCTCAGGTCCAGACCCCAGCAGCCAATCCAGTTGGGGTAATTCAGCCAGTTGCATCACTGTTGCCCATTGATGGGGCAGCCATGTCTTCAGATGCTTTGTGGAGATTGGACAGGTTTATCAAGCTTTTCCCTATCAACTTCAGTGGTTCCACTTCAGAGGACCCTCAGGATTATCCGGATAGTTGTCATGAGGTATTACATAATATGGGTATTTTGGAGACTAATGGGGTCGATTTTGCTGCTTTTCACATGACTGGTTCTGCCAAGAAATGGTGGAGGGATTACCTATTGACTAGACCCGTTGGGTCGCCTACCTTGACTTGGGATCAGTTTTATCATCTCTTTATGAAAAAGTTTTATCATGTTACCACTCGAGAGGAGAAGCGTCATTACTTTGAACGACTTCAGCAGGGCAGTGCTCACACCAAGAATTTCCCAAAATAGGGACTGGTTATGTGCAGTGTGGAAAGGCCAGCCGTAGTGTGCCAGAGTTCGGAAGAATCTCAGGGGATTCCTAGGTAGTACACTCACTGGAGGGGCAGAACCTAATAGTCTACGAATAAAGAGAGAGTTCTTGATATAGTTTTGAATATTTTTTTATAAGAAAATAGTATAGAGATGACTCTAGGAGTGAAAAGGTTTTCTGAAATAGAAATTAGTTTTAAGAGAAGGTCAAGAGTGAAAATCATTCAAGAGAATAGTAAGAATTCATTTCTTGAAGTCAGTTTTGAAGAGAGTAAGTTCAGCACATAGTCAATCAACCATAGAGCACATAGACATTCATCAAACCAATGTCACACAGGGATGAAAGGGGGTTGGGAAATCATAGGAATCACATTTGGGGTGCATGGACAGGGTATGAGGAAATAGACAACAACTACATAAAACACTTAGGGTCTTAGAGACTTAGCAGGTTAGTCATGTACATCAAACAATTAAGACATAGATCATAGATGTAAGGTAGAACCAGGACATGTCTTAGAACCAGGGAATTAAGGTCGTAATCATAGAATCAGGCAAGACTTAGGAGTATAGATCCTTAACAGAGCAATCACTCAGCAATTCTGGAAAGAATATATCGATTCCCACAAACTTTATAAACACAAAGAAGTTAACAGGAAAATTGGTTCAAGAACCCTAACAGAAATTAGTTAGGGATAAAATCACAGAGCAATGATTTTGACAAAGGAAAATCGTGTAAGTCCAAATACAGAGTGGATCAATACACTGGTAAAATTGAGGGAAAATCAGAGTTTCACATAAATCGACTAGGGTTTAAGTAACTTTTGCATAAATCAGTCAAGAACACTAATGACTATTTGATTAAACTTTTAAAAATCAGAAAGCCCTAGTTTAGGGAAAAGTCAGAAAATTAGTTGAAACCAGAAAATTTCAAGGAAAAACATGTAAGAGTTGCTCGATCAGATCGGAGATAAAAATTAGGGTTTTTAGAAAGCATAATAGAGATGAGATCGTAGGCCTAGAAAACCATGGATTCATAGCAAAATAAAAGAGGTTTCTTACTCATGGTCGAGCAAACAGCCTGAAACAGGCAAAGAAATCAAAGGTGCAAATTAGTCCGCCTAGGTCCCTTGAGATATTCTGAAGGACCTAGGAAACTGATGAACCACAGCAAATATGAGGCCAGTATAGGCCTGGGATGACAACAAAATACCGTAGAATGGAGGTATAAGTCGGTGAAGGCGCTTGAAGATTAGGGTTTAGGTAGAGAGCGTTCGAGAGAGAAGAGAGAGGTGACCGCGGGGGGAAAGGTGGAAAATGAAAAGGTTTGGGGGTGGTCGTTTAGTTTAATTATCGTAGGGAAATCATAGACCGTTGATTAAAACTGATCAATGACCAAGATTGGATAAGGCATTGGGTCGGGAAGGTAATGTTTTGGACCTAAGGTTTTTGGGCTAAAATTATAAGGGTCTTGGGCTGGTATTCAAGCTAAAATCTAAAATAAAAAGGGTTGTTTATTAAATACCCAAAACAATTGAATATAGATAGTTTGTAAAATAAGTGGCTAAATATAAAATGATTTTCATGCATAGAAATGTTTTAAATAATTATTTAGTATTTTAAAAATATAATGGACTGATTTTTGATAAAATAACGCAATAATGTATGCATGGGCTATTATTGCAATTGTAACAAAAAGTGACAATCTGGTCATTTATAGAATAATTGGACTTAATAAGACCATAAATAGTAAATTAAACCAAAAAGTGTTTTTGAAATCATTTGTGATGCAATTTTATGATTATTTATTAGAAACAAAATACTCGGCAAATTAACAAAAAAATGAAAAATTATGGAAAATACTAATTGATGATAATGCATGATTTTGAAGACATATATGCAATTAAAAAATTATTTTGGTAAAATTTGGGTATCAATAGCTGCCCTCTTTACCCGGAAAGGATGAAAGAGTTGTCGGGTAAAAATCTAAAGTCCAATTTTGACCGAGCGAAACGGTTTGAGAGATTTAGGTCGCACTTTGGCTTCTGAGCTGCCTACATATCACTGGTTTTACAGGAATCTGGCCATGTGTAGTTCTGGATTCATCGGCAAAATATATCGATGAAGTCATCACAAGAACGGACACAGTGTTTCGGGATAGGTGAAATAATGGTTTATGGTGAGAAATCAGGTTTCATAGTTGAAGGAACTAGAGCGAGATCGCTCCTTCCGGGATAGCGATTGCTTACCGGGTCACCTGCAAATAGACATACTACGAGCATATATTGTGCGGAAATTTAAACATGATGCAGGTTCCCTTTGGACTATGAAATTCGTCTTCGGACGGTTAGAGATGACGTCCTTAGACCATGATGTCCTGGGCCATGAATTGTTCGGTGAGAGATTCGCAGGCCATGAAATGATATTCTCAGGCCATGAGGATGGTGCCTCTGAACTATGACGCCTTTGAATAATCACATGCAAGTCGAGAGAGATCCTCAGGCCATGACATGGTGTCTTCCGGCTATGAGGATGATGCCTTTAGACTATGATGCCTTTGGACAGGTTGGCGATGTTTCAGCCCATGATATGCAATAATATGATGTCATCAAGAAAAGTCTTAGTCTTGTGAAGTGGAGGGCAGAGCTTAGACCGAAAGAATAGCAAAGTAGATAATTTTGGAGAGACAGCGCTTAGTCTCGATGAAAAGAATGTAAATTGGAGGCAGAGCTTAGCCTCATGCAGGTATGGAGACAGAGCTTAGTCTCATACAAATGAAGGCAGAAATTAGCCTTATGTAGATTGAGGCACATCTTAGCCTCATACAGGATGCGGGGGTAGAGCTTAACCTCATACAAGATGCGGAACAGGGCTTAGTCCCTTGCAAATGAAGGCAGAGATTATCCTTATGCGAATGCAGAGGTAGAGCTTAACCTCATGCAAGGTAGAGACAGAGCTTAGTCTCATGCAAGATGCGGGACAAGGCTTAGTCCCATGCAAATGAAGACATAGATTAGCCTTATGCATATGGAGGCAAGGCTTAGCCTCATGAAGGATGTGGAGGTAGAGCTTAACCTCATGTAGATGAAGGTAGAGATTAGCCTTATGTGAATACGGAGGTAGAGCTTAACATCATGCAAGGTGGAGATAGAACTTAGTCTCATGAAAGATGCGGGACAGGGCTTAGTCCCACGCAAATAAAGGCAGAGATTAGCCTTATGCAAGGTAAAGGAACCGATTAGCCTTGTGCCGATGAAGGGAGAGATTAGCCTTATGCAACATGAAGGCAGCAATTAGCCTTATGCAGATAAAGGCAGAGATTAGCCTTATGCAAGGTGAAGGCAGTGATTAGCCTTATGCAGATGAAAGCAGAGATTAGCCTTATGCAAGGTGAAGGCAGCGATTAGCCTTATGTAGATGAAGGCAGAGATTAGCCTTATTCAAGGTGAAGGAAGCGATTATCCTTGTGCAAGGGGAAGGAAGAGATTATCCTTATGCAAATGTGGGAGGTAGAGCTTAACCTCATGGAGGATGAAGGCATAGATTAGCCTTATGCAAGGGAAGGCAGCGTTTAGCCTTATGTAGAAAGTAGAATGAATAAGAGATAGTAGCATGATTTCTTAGCTGGTAGAAGATTTCGATAACGCGATTGTTGTGAGGATTGTGACTTTGCGGCATGTCTATCCTTTGTCCCTGCATCCAAAGAAAAATCGTGAGTTTTGTAGATGGGGGAGGTTGATTCATGTCCCCACTGGGTTTGCTTGGTCTGATGATCTTATTTGCATCATCAAGGTAGCGTTTGGCTAAATAGAGTTACCTTACAAGCAAGCATGCATAGTTTTGTAAAGGCATAGTAAAAATGTACTTTAATAATTTTAGATAAACCAACGACCGTGACAAGATCCGAGACATTGCGACCTCTTTTGCTATGGAATTTTGAGCGTCCTCCTCAAAATTCTGCCCTAGTTAGATGGATTGATGTCTCTGACTGTTGTACATGCTACGATCGGCTGATCTTGCTTCGGAATTTTGAGGGTCCTCAAAATCCTGCCCTAGTTTCCAATTGTGGGGGAAAATAAGATTTTTATTGGTTTGTGACCGAACTCATAGGGCTGCCTACGTATCCCCTCTTAAACTGGAATCAGGTCGGGCGTAGTTCAGTTTACATCATTTGAGAAAGCATAAAGTGTTACACATAGTATCGCTTGATTGCATCTGAGTTGATTGATTTTGGCCAGACTTCTCCGTCCATTTCTGCAAGTATGAGAGCTCATTTTGTCAGCACTCTGTGAACCATGTAAGGACCTTTCCAATTTGGAGAGAATTTCCCTTTGGCTTCATCTTGATGCGGAAAGATTTCTTTCAACACTAGTTGACCCAGTGTGAACTGTGTTGGCTTGACTTTTTGTTGAAGGTTGTGGACATTCTGTTACCACAGAGTTGCCCGTGACACACTGCTCTCATCCTTTTCCCATCTATGAGGGCTAGTTGCTCATAACAGCTCCTTATCCATTTGTGTCGCTCAGCTCATCTTCTTGTATTATTCTTAATGAAATAATCTCCACTGCGGCAGGAATAAAAAATTCCGTACCATAAACCAACAAGTAGGGAGTTTCCCCAGTTGATGCTCTGACGATTTCCTCGGGTATGATATATTTTTTCTGAATCACTGTCCTTTTGTCGCGTTGTCTCATTGCATGTCACAGTCATTGGTTCATCAAGACAGTAAATAGTAATGTTGTATAGGTAAAAGTATGAGAGAAAAAATAATAAATATCGATTCATTAAAACATAAAAGAGATTTTCAATAGTTTAAACAAACGTGTCGGGACATTTGTAACTTTATTTAAAATAGAATGTTGTTCAGCCTTGGTACCCCGGGACTCATCGGGCCCTGGATGGTCTGACAGTCCAGTTTCTGAGGAACGATCCCTTACTCACAGCTTGGATGGTAGGGCCACTAGATCTAGTATGATAAGCTGATGATGCCAGTATGCGTGACCCAACCTTTGGGGAATGGGAATAATCAAAAGAAAATAAAATAAAAACAAAAGGTAGCCAAGTCAGTAAGGATCATGAGAAAATACTTTCAGTATTTAGACACATATCGCAGAATTGTAAATGCACGTCTTAATTTGGGAGCCTCATTATACCCGAGGTAGGCCTAGCGACAAGTTGATTTGGAGAACTTAGATGCAAAATTGCCTCAGTTCATTGATGTAAATAGGCAAATCTCAAAACGATAATAAAATAACAAATATGAAATAAGTCACTAATGGCACTTGGCCTTATTACATTTATGAAAGCAAAAAGTGAAACCTAGCCTATTTGGTCCCAGAAGGACCTTCCCCAGATTTGATATTCTTGATTCTTCACTATCCCAAGAGAAAGTGGCAGCCTTAATTAGCATGTTGTTCGGCTGGATGTCCAGAAGAGAAGGTAAATAGCCCAGATGCTTCCTCACGTGTTTCTTATCACTTGAAGGAAGGTCTCCCCACCAGTCTAGGAGCATTGCTGACCATACAGAACCTGGGGACCTCGTGCCTCATTTTCTACAATACAAAAAGGGTTAGGCCCTTTCCCCCACAAGACTCGACTATTTATACACATATGATTAGCATACAGGCATTTAGTTCTCCAAATTAATGCATTGAATGTGATCATGTCTGTTGAGATTATGAAAACCACGGTGGACTTTTGGATAAGGCTGTCTTAAAGGGATATTGTGCGGACGACACATTAACAAATCTAGGTTTGACCATGATGCATGCACAAAATAACAAGAGTAAAGTTTCTATGGCGTTTAGACCGGTACTCTCGAGCAGACAACTCGAAGGGGAAAGGCACGGAACCATCGACTGCACCGCTGATCGACTGGTTTTACCGCAAATAAGCCTTTCCAAATTTAGGGGTGATATAAATAGGAAAAGCGCAACAACTAATCAAGTGTTGCTATACGATTTTTTATGCACGAGTGGAATATGATGTGAGCATGATTATGCAACAATTAATAAGGAATAAACAACATGTTGTCACATATTTGCACGCAGTGAAAGCGAAAAATAAAACAGTTATAATTGAAAAGTCGTTACACAGGAAACAAGAAACATGTCTGTTTCATTTTGGGAAAATAAATACTTGGGAAAGTAAACAATTAATTTCACATAAAGGGGAAGGGGAAAGGGTGCAAGCATTAACAAAATAAAGCACATTTAGACAAATTCACAAAGCGGTTTGTAATGGTAAAAGCCTAGAATCCCCAGCAGGGTCGCCATGCTGTCGCGCCCCCCTTTTCCTTCTCCTTTTGGATTAGTCAGGGTTTTTGACATTATTGGGACAACTCATTTCCTTTTGGGAAAAAGGATGTAAGGAATTTGAAGAGTCACCACATAACGAATTAAGGTGAGTTAGGACACCTATTACGGGTCATTTATAACACTAATTGTATAACCTGAGATTGGGTAAGGGCTTGAAGTTACTTCAAAGGAAAGGTGTTAGGCACCCCTCGAACTCCACAATTGCGGGTCCCGGCCAAACTTACTTTGTGAATGAATCAAGTGCAAATGAGCAGTCTAAGCACACATATGTAAATGAATATAGGTTTTAACAGATTAGCAGTCTCAGCACACATATGTAAATGGGTGAAAGCGGTCCTAAGTTATTTATCCTATAGGATCATATCTATGCAATGCCCGATAATCACTCCTTAATGAGGGGCTACACGTTGCATTAGAGCACAAGTCATCATATCTTTTTACTACCCATTATCCCATCCCTTAGTGGTTATTAAGCGAGTTTTTATTTAACATACTCTAAGCGTGTTGTTACCCGTCCCTTCCTTGTGGTCCTGGAGGAGTTTAAGACCTCTAAATCAGGGCAGTTCTAGACAACCCCTATGGTATTCAAAAGAGAAAAATCTAGGCGACAAACAAATAACAAGTAGGACAAGCAGACGGGTGGAGAAGAAATTAAAAGGCTCATGTTTACCTCCACATGTCATGCAAATAATCAGCACGTCTCAAACACATATTCAAGTAATTTTTAGAAAAAGAAGATAATCGTAGGACAGGATGTCTAGGTGAACATCAATACACAGAACATGCAACACTGTTTCAAAACTCAATGGCAGGATCCTAATCAGTTTGCCTACTGATTTTAAATCCAGTAAAACCTAGCAATACACAATCAAAAATATAGTTTACAATTTTATACAAGAAGATTAATTACCAAAGGTTTACCTAGGCGTGGGACTATACGCAACCACAGTTACATGAGATATTTAAACAATTTGAGGTTATTCAACATATGGACATGCTGATCTAGGTGATACAGATTATAACAGGTGATTTATACCAATTTGTATTTGAAGACATGATACCTACGTGCGAGGCTGTGTTAACCCTTTTCATGGACATTTATTTATCTTAGTCGAAATAGACGTGTTCATACAAATGCAAAAAAATTCCTAGAACATGATACTAATGCATACAACGATGACCATTTTTGTTAAGGTTATTTATTGACTTAATAGTAGGATTCCTAAGTGAAAGTACTTATGCAAAATTAAAGCATGGATCAGTGATATGTGATATACTAAAGCAATAAACGTGAAGCCCTAAGAACATGATATCTAATGCAGGTTTAGCATGGTTTGATGCAAATAAACATAGCAATCCTAAGACATGATTTCTAGTGCATCACACAAGCCTAGAACATGATTTCTAGAGCGGATTAGCATAATATAAATCCTAAAGCATCATTTCTACCCAACTTTACCCCACAGGATCATATAGCTACCCTCCCTTTCCACTAGTTACCCCAATATCCATTTACAAAAGATTATTACAGACCATGATTACATAAATTACATAAATGAAGTATAAATTAAACTATAGGGAGCCTGAAGCAGGCCCAAAGCAAACCTGGGGATACCATGCCTTCAATAGTCTCAAATGCCAAGGATTTCATAGCCAAGTTTATGTCCAGGTGTATCAGAGTTCCCTAAGGACCTCAAGGTTCCCGGGCAGTGCTCACACCAAGACTTTTCAAAAATAGGGACTGGTTCTGTGCATGTGGAAGGGCCGGCCTCAGTGTCCCAGAGTTCGGAGGAATCTCAAGGGTTTCCTAGGCAGTACACACTGGACGGGAAGAACCTAATAGTCTAAGAATAAAGAGAGAGTGCTTGACATTGTTTTGGAAATTTTTTGATAAGAAAACAGTATAGAGATGACTCTAGAGTTAAGGGATTAAATAGAAGTCAACAAACAGTCTGGTTAGGCATCAGATAACTAAGTGAAGTGAAGACATGATAATTATACATTGAATAGGACAGAACTAAAACATGCTAAGCAACGCAGTAAATAGGAAAATAGGTTGAAATCATGGTGAATGAAATAGGGAAGTAATGAAACACATAGAGTTTACGTTTTAATATATAATCAGAGACATACTAGTGAATAAAGAGAGCAGAAAATGTAAACAAAGTGCAGTTCAATATCTAGCCTAGGCTTACAGCTGGCTAGACCGATCATTATCACAATTAGTAGAGAAAGAGAAGAGAGAGTTTGAGTGTTGGTGTGTTTTTGAACTAATGTTCGTGTGTTTTTAAACTTGTGTCTGTGTCTAAGAAGTAAAATAAGAGAGATTATATAGCGGTTCGAGAGTAGAGTCATTGAGGTAAATGAATCAATAATCACCAATTAGGGATCACAGAATCAATCACACAAAGAGGTCCAACACATTCTTCCCTTAATTAAGGGAAATTAGCCAACGGTAAGGGCAAGAACTAGTTAAGGCAAGAGGTTCAAATTAGACAATAAAGGAGTAAATAATTAGAGGTCTAATTAAGGAAAGAATCATCTAAGAATTAGTAAATATACAATAATCAAATAAGGCAAGAACGACTAATTAAGGTCGTAATCATAGAAACATGTGAGAGTTAGGAGTATAGATACTATACAAGAATCAAATCACTCACCAATTCTGGAAAGGAAAATCGTGTAAGTCCAGAAATAAAATAGACTAAGCAAAACTTTATAAACACAAAGAAGTTAATCGGAAAATTGGTTCAAAAACGCTAATAGAGATAGTTAGGGAAAAATCACAAAGCAATGATTTGGACAAAGGAAAATCGTGTAAGTACAAATACAGATTGAATCAATACACTCGTAACATTGAGAGAAAATCAGAGTTTCACATAAATTGACTAGGGTTTAAGCAACTTTTGCATAAATAAGTCAAGAACACTAAAGAATAATCGATTAAATATTTAAAAATCAGAAAGCCCTAGTTTAGGGAGAAGTCAGAAAATCAGTTGAAACCAGAAAAATTCAAGGAAAAACATGTAAGAGTTGCTCGATTCGTCTCTGATCTATACAGATTTGAGAAGATCGGAGATAAAAATTAGGGTTTTTAGAAAGAATAACAGACACGAGAACATAGTACTAGAAAACCATGGATTCATAGCCAAATAAAAGAGGTTTCTTAATCATGGTATAGCAAACAGCCTGAAACAGGCAAAGAAATCAAAGGTGCAAACCAGACCGCCTAGGACCCTTGAGAAGATCTCAAGGATCTAGGAAACTGATGAACCACAGCAAGTAGGACGCTAGTATAGGCATGAGATGACAACGAAACACCATATAATGGAGGTATAAGCCGGTGACGGCGCTTGAAAATTGGGGTTTAGGTAGAGAGCATTTGAGAGAGAAGAGAGAGGGTGGCGGCGGGGGGAAAGATGGAAAATTTAAAAGGGTTGGGGGTCGTTTAGTTTAATTATGGTGGGGAAGTCCTGGACCGTTGATCAAAAATGATCAACGGCCAGGATTGGCTAAGTCATTGGGTATGGCAGGTAATGTCTTGGGCCTAAGGTTTTTGGGCCAAAATTATAAGGGTCTTGGGCTGGTATTCAGGCTAAAATTGAAAATAAAAAAGGGATGTTTATTAAATACCCAAAATAATTGAATAAAGATAGTTTCTAAAATAATTGACTAATTATAATATGATTTTCATGCATATAAATTTTTTAAAATAATTATTTGATATTTTAAAAATATAATGGACCGATTTTTGATCAAATAAAGCAATAATGTATGCACGGGCTATTATTGCAAATGTAAAAAAAAGTGCCAATCTGGTCATTTATATAATAATTGAACTTAATAAGACCATAAATAGTAAATTAAACCAAAATATATTTTTTAAATCATTTGTGATGCAATTTCATGATTATTTATTAGAAATAAAATACTTGGCAGATTAATAAAAATATGAAAAATTATGGAAAAGTACCAATTGATGCTAATGCATGATTTTGAAGACATATATGCAATTAAAAATTATTTTGGTAAAAATTAGGTATCAACACCACTGCTGACCAAAAACTCCAAAACTTCGACTTTCGCCATTTGAAGCCCAATTGAGCTGCGAACTTTCAAAACACCATCCGGACACGTCCCTAAGTCCAAAATCGGCTAACGAAGCTAACAGAACCGATGAAACTCCATTCCGGAGTCATCTTCATATAGTTCCGACTACGGTCGAAATTTTAAGGCTTATGCTCCCGTTTAGGGACTAAGTGTCCCAAAAAATTCCTAAAACCAAAACAAGACTTCCCGGCAAGTCACAATAACAGAAATACATAGGGGGGAAACGGTTAATAGGGATCGGGACTACAACTCTCAAGATGAGCAGCCGGGTCGTCACATCCTCCCACTCTTAAAATTATCATTCGTCCTCGAATGAGTATAGAGACATATCTAAAGCTGTGAAAAGATGACGATAACGGCTGCGCATATCCCGTTTTGTCTCCCTTGTCGCCTCCTCAACCAGCTGACCCCTCCGCTGAACCTTTACTAAAGAAATGTTTTTTGACCTTAGCTTTCTGACCTGCCTATCCAAAATGGCCACTGGCTCTTCAACATAAGATAGATCCTTATCCAACTAGTCTGAGCCGAAATAAAATACGTGAGCTGGATCACCATGATACTTCCAGAGCATAGAAACGTGGAATACCGGATGAACTCCTGCTAGGTTGGGAGGTAAAGCAATGTCATAAACGTCCTTCCCAACACTCAGCAACACCAGAAAAGGACTAATGTACCTTGGGATAAACTTTCCCTTATTCCCGAACATCATAACGCCCTTCATAGACGATACCCGGAGCAAGACCTCTCTCCAACCATGAATCGTACATCACGAACCTTCCAGTCCGCATAACTCTTCTATCTGGACTAGGTTGTGTGGAGTCGATCCTGAATCACCCTCACCTTATCCAGGGCATCATGGACCAAGTTTGTACCCAATAATCGGGCCTCGCCCGGCTCGAACCAACCCACTAGGGATGACACCACCTACCATACAGAGTCTCATAAGATGCTATCTGGATGCTGGACTGATAACGCTTGTTGTAGGAAAACTTCGCAAGTAGCAAGAACTTGTCCCATGACCCTCCAAACTCCATCATACATGAATAGAGCATATCCGCTAGAATCTTAATAGTGCGCTCTGACTACCCATCCGTCTGAGAATGAAATGTTGTGCTCAGCTCCACTCTAGTACTCAACTCTTACTTTATGGCTCTCCAGAATCGTGATGTAAACGGATGTAGATTCGAGCAAGCTACTCGAAACAATATGTAGTCATCACTGGAATGAAATGATCTAACTTGGTCATCCTATCCATAATCACCCAAATAGCGTCAAACTTCCTCGAAGTCCGTGGGAGCCCAACTACAAAATCTATGGTGACCTACTCCCACTTCCACTCTAGGATGTCTAACCTCTGAAGCAAGCCACCAGGTATCTAATGCTCGTACTTAACCTACTGACAGTTGAGACACCGAGCCACAAACCCAACTATATCCCCCTTCATCCTCCTCCACCAATAGTGTTATCTCAACTCCTTGTACATCTTCGCCGCACCCGAATGGATGGAATACTACAAGTTGTGGAACTCCTCAAGAATCAACTCCCAAAGCCCATCCACATTGGGCACACATATCCGGCATGTATCCTCAACACGCCATCGTCACCACTAGTCAGGTCTCTAGCATCACCTCGCTGAACCCTGTCCTGAAGAACGAGCAGATTGGGGTCATCATAATGACGCTAACTGATACAATCATAAAGAGACGACTAAGAGACCATGCAAGCCAACACTCGACTCGGCTCAGAAATATTAAATCTCACAAACTGGCTAGCTAAGGCCTGAACATCAAATTGTAATTATAAGGGCCTCTCTGCTGCTGGAAGATATGCTTAACTCCCCAAACTCTTCACCCGGCGACTCAAAGCATCGGCCACCACATTTGCCTTCCCCCGGTGGTACAAAATGGTGATGTCATAATCCTTCAGTAGCCCAACTATCTCCGCTGACGCAAGTTAATATCCTTTTTCTTGAACAAGTGTTGCAAACTCCAATGATCAGTGTAGATCTCATAAGGCACACCGTAAAAATAGTGCCGCCAAAATCTTCAGGACGTGAACAATAGCTTCTAACTCAAGATCATGGACAAGATAGTTCTTCTCATGTAGCTTCAACTTCATACGCGCGTAGGCAATCACCCTACCATCCTGCATCAACACCGCTCTAAGAACAATCTGCGATGCGTCATAATATACGGTGTAAGACCCCGAACATGTAGGCATTACCAATACTATGTTTGTAGTCAAAGTTGTCTTGAGCTTCTAAAAGCTTTCCTCACACTCCTCTGTCCACCTGAACGAAATACCCTTCGGGGTCAGCCTGGTCATAGTTGTTGCAATAGTTGAGAATCCATCTACAAAAGGACGGTAATACCCCGCCAAACTTAAAAAATTGCGGATCTCCGTAGCTGATGACGGTCTAGGCCAACTCTGCACTGCTTCCACCTTCTTCGAGTCTACCTTGATCCCATCAATCGATACCACATGACCCAACAATGCTATTGTGTCTAGCCAAAACTGACACTTAGAAAATTTTGCATACAACCTCTTCTCTCCCAAGGTCTGAAGCACAGCCCTCAGGTGCTGCTCATGATCCTCCCGACTCCGGGAGTACACCAGAATGCGTCAATGAACATATTGATGAAAGAGTCAAGATAAGGCCGGAACACACTGTGCATCAAATGCATAAAGGTTGTTGGGGCATTGGTCAGCCCGAAAGACATGACAAGAAACACGTGTAACTGAATCTTCAACTGATGATAGCCCGAACGCAAGTCAATCTTGGAAAACACCCTAGAACCATGTAACTGATCAAATAAGTCATCAACGTGAGGCAATGGATTCTTGTTTTTCACTGTCACCATGTTCATATGGATATAATCAATACATATATGAATATAACCATTTTTTTTCTTCACAAACAAGACCGGAGCACCCCAGGTTAAACACTAGGCCGAATGAAGCCCTTATCAAGCAACTCCTGTAACTGATCATTCAACTCCTTCAACTCAGGAGGAGCTATACGGTAAGGAGGAATAGAGATGGGCTGAGTGTCCGACAACAAACTAATGTCAAAATCAATATCTCTATCGAGCGGCATGCACGGATGATCAGCTGGAAACACATCTGAGAAATCCCTCACTACTGGAACTGAATCAACTGTAGAGGTATCAATACTAACATCTCTCACATAAGCTAGATACACGTCAAAACCCTTCTCAACCATTCGTTGAGCCTTAAGAAATCTAATAACTCTACGGGGTGTATACATTAAGGTACCCTTACCCTCCAGTCGCAGTAATCCTGGCATGGCCAGCGTCACGGTCTTAGAGTGACAATCAAGAATAGCATAATGGGGCGACAACCAACCCATGCCCAAGATAACATCAAAATCTACCATGCCGAGAAATAATAGATCGGCTATGGTCTCAAAAGCACTAAGAGCAATCAAGAACGACTCATACACGCGGTCCACAACAAGAGAATCTCCTACAAGAGTAGACACATTAATAGGGGAACTCAAAGAATCTTGAGATAAACCTAATATGGAGCAAAATAAGAGGACACATATGAATACGTAAAGCCTGGGTGAAATAATACCGACACATCTTTATAACGGACTGGAACAATACATGTGATGAAAGAGTCGGAAGCAACTACCTATGAACGAGCAGGAAGAGCATAATACATGGCATGGCCTCCCCCTCTAGGGCGACCTCGACCTCCCCGACCTCCACCTCGAGTTGGCAGAGCAGGTGGGGTAGTAGTTGCTGTTGGAAGCATGGACGGAGGCTCTGGTGGAGCACGTGGTGGCTGGGAAATCAGTCTAGGGCAATCCCTCACCATATGGCGAGTGTCGCCACACTCAAAACAACCCCTCGGGGGACGTGGGTGTTGTAACTGACTCGGGCCTGGCGTGCTGGACTAGCTGCTAATAGCACCACGAGCATAAGGCATACTAGATATTGGAGGCGCATAATAAGGCTCATGTGGCCTGGAAGGAGCTGGAACACCAATGGCGGCTGGAAGAGCTGAATGAAGTGGCGAGCTGTTGGGGCATGAGCTCCACAATAATAACCAGTATCTCGAGACCTCTTGGCCTCTCTCTCCTCTCTGTCCCGAGCAAGCATGCCCTCCACTGTCCAAGCAATACTCATGACCTACTGATAAGAGATATCTATCTCCAACTCCCTATCCATACTGATCTTGATACTGGGGTGGAGTCCCTCAATTAAACGGTGAAACCTCTCCTGAACTATGGCAACCAAGGCCAGTGCATGTCGAGCCAACTCACTGAAATGGACTGCATACTCTGTCATAATCATAGAACTCTAGCCAGCTGCTCAAACTCCGCGCCAAGCATCCCTGAGGCATGTAGGAATATACTCTCTCAAAAACATATCCGAGAACTGAGTCCACGTGAGGGAGGCTGCCTCGTCCGGACTACTCAGATCATAAGCACGCTACCACTTATAGGTTGTTCCTCTAAGCTGGAAAGTGGTGAAAGAAACGCTACTCGTCTCTGCTATGCCCATAGTAGGGAGAACACAATGACGCTCCTCCAGAAAACCTTGAGCACCATCAGAAAACCTTGAGCATCATCTAAAGGTAATCCGATGAAGGTAGGTGGGTGGTACTTCTTGTACCTCTCAAGTCTCATCTGCTTAGAAGCGGTTGCCCTAGTCTCATGGTGAATCGGAGCTGCCGGCGGCATAAGAATGAACTCTGGGCATGATCAATCTGGACCATCTGTTCAACAATGCATGATGCGGGAGTCTGTGCCCCAACCCCGGCCTGAGATGTGGCGGGAGCTAAAGGTATCAATCCAGCATGAGCTATGGTGCTAATCATGCAAATGAACTAGGCTACAGTCTCTTGGAGGGATGGTACGACAATAAGAACCTCTGGTGCCTACCCTCCAGCTGGAGCTGTTGTGGGCTCATCTGTCGTAGCTCGCGTGGTTGCTCTGGCTGCACTGCATGGTTGTCCTCTACCCGGCCCTGACCTATGGTGGCTCTTGCAAGATGTTCGGGTGCCTGAGCGTTAGATCACTCGGTACGGGTTCTCAGCATTTGTGGGAAAGCATAGAATAGAGAATTTAGAAGTTGATGTTAATAACTCGCACGACAAGGAAATCAAAGAAGTATTATTGTTCCTAACAATTCCATAGTCTCTCAAAGATAAGTATAGACGTCTATGTACCGATCTGCGAGACTCTAATAAACCTGCTTGTGACTTACGATACGGATGAACCTAGAGCTCTGATACCAACTTGACACGACCCAAATCCTCCCTCTGAGAATTTGTCTTGACAGCACCTAGTCTCTCTGACTAGGTATGCCTAAAACTTTACGGAAATGAAATTCAAGCATGAACATTAACAATTAACATTAACAATAATCTAAATAAGAAACTGAATGTCGCTTGGAATATACAATTATCAACAACTGAAATGTACAAAAATACTCCCAAGACCCCGAACACTGTAAGTCACAAGCTACTAAGAAGTCTTAACTGCTCTATACATCTTTTTCTATAGAAATAAGGGGAAAATGAACATAGGGGGATAGAGGGGGACTACGAAGATCTGCGGGTGCGGGAAGATGTACCTTGAAGTCTCCGACAGTAGCTACTGCAACTATGAACGAGGCTAATATGAGGCCCCTGGATCTTCACACGAAAACATGTGCATGAAAGGGCGTGAGTACACCACAATGGTACCCAATAAGTGTCAAGCCTAAACTCGGTCGAGTAGTGACAAAGTCAGGTTAGGGCCCAACTGGTATATAAATTATATAGCAAGACAAGAATGAGATATCGCAGTAAAATAAATACTGGAATTGAACAATAATGAAATCATAGAAGGATAACAACTCAGTACACATAATGCAACATGGGATCTCCCACGATACCGCCTCGTATTCCCAAACGTAAATGTGTAGAGGGGATTTCCTGGAATACCGTTCCGTAGTCCCAAAGTAATATTCAAGAGAAGGGGATCTCCTGGAATATCGTTCCGTAGTCCCAAAGTAAATATGTAAAACATGGGGATCTCCCAGAATACCGTTCCGTAGTCCTAAAGTTATATGCAACACAAACAATGGAATTCAAGAATTACAACATGAAATCCTACAATTTAGCCTAAGTAAAAGTTAAGGAAAATAGCTAAATTCACTAAACATGTTGTACGTAGCTCAGATAAGTAGTTAAGGCAAGTAGGCATGCCATACTAGTCTAGTAGAATACTACACATGCTGATAAGATTCAAATAAGAAGGAAAAAACAGGTTATTACTTAGTATAAAATGGGTTTTTACAACAATTAGCCCGTGTACGTACACGACGCTCATATATCAAAACAATACCAATCCTAAGGGGAGTTTCCCTCACACAAGGTTAGGCAAACCACTTACCTCAAACCAAGTTCAAACCAATCCAAAACAATGCTCTTTCCACGATAATTCGACTCTGAATGGGCCACATCTAGCCAAAATCAATTACATAACATAAATACAACTACGAGGAATTAATCTAGCTACTGAAATCAAAGCTGAAGCAAGTTATTGGAAATTCTCCCCAAAAAGCCTCCCCGGGCCCATGTCTCGGAATAGGGTAAAAGTCACCAAATCTGAACACCCATTCACTCATGAGGTCACTCGTACCAAAATTATCCAAATCCGATGTCCAAATCCCAATCAAAACTCTTACATTCGGTTTGGGAACTTTTACCACATTTTCTCAACTTTTCAATCCAAATCTGAGATTAAATGGAGGAAACAACTATAGATTAATGAAATACAACCAAAAACCAGTTAGGAATCGTTACCCCAAGGTTCTCCCTAAAATTTCCTCAAAAAATCACCATTTACCGAGATCCCAAATCCAAAAATGAAGAAATAAATCAAACCCTCAATTTAGCCCATTTTCTTCCAGATAAACCGCACCTGCGGTCAATTATCTGCATCTACGATAGCGCTTTTGCGGCTCAACCTCCGCACCTGCAGAATTTCATTAAGTTCCCAGACTTCGCACCTGCGCACATATATCCACATTTGTGGATGCGCTTCTGCATAACTTGGATTCTTTCCCCCAATCTGCTTCTATGATCACCCTTCCGCAGATGTGGCTCCGCTTCTACGGCTTTAGCGCCACACTTGCGACCACTGGCTCCCAAAACTAATAGCGCACCTGCAACCTCTATTCTCGCTTCTGCGGGACTGCACCTGCAGACTTCCCACTGCAAATGCCAAAACACTAGAAATCAACAACTTCAGAATATGCATAAGTCCAATTTTCCTTCCGTTAAGCACCTGATACTCACCTAAAGTCCCCGGGACCTCAACCAAACATACCAACCAATCCTAAAACACCATACGAACTTAGTCGAGCCCTCAAACGACCTCAAACAACGTAAAAATCACGATTCATCCTCGAATTCAAGCTTAAAGAACTTAGAATTTCAAAATTCAATAACCGATGCTGAAACCTATCAAGCCACGTCCGATTGACCCCAAATTTTGCACACAAGTCGCATTCAAACCTACGAACTTATTCGAACTTCCGGAATCAAAATCTGATCCCGATATCAAAACTTCAACTGCCGACCAAAAACTCCAAAACTTCGACTTTCGCCATTTCAAGCCTAATTGAGTTACAGTCCTCCAAAACACAGTCCAGACACGTCCCTCGGTCCAAAATCACCTAGCGGAGCTAACTAAACTCCATTCTAGAGTTGTCTTCACGCAGTTCCGACTATGGTCCAAATCTTAATGCTTAAGCTCTCATTAAGGAATTAAGTGCCCCAAAACATTCAAAAGGCAAAAACGAGACTTCCCGGCAAGTCACAATAGCAGAAATAGATACGGGGGAAAAATTTAACAGGGGATCGGGACTATAACTCTCAAGACAACCGGCCGGGTTGTCACAATACCCTCAACACTAATATTAGGAGTGCTACTTACCTCGAACAAGCCGAATCCATTACCGAGCAAGCCAAACAATACTCTAGAAATGCCATCCCGCGGATATCAACATCTGAACGACTCGAAACTAACCAAAAGCAACTCAAATGCATTAAATAATACCCAAGGAAACGAACCCAATCGATAAAGGTCAAATATTTAATCAAAATCCCCAAAGTCAACAAAAAAACCAAACTTGAGCCGGCACCTGGGAACTGACAAAAGTCAAAAAATCAGACAACTCATTCAATTACGAGTCCAACCATACCATTTTCACTCCAATCCGACTACAAATCGATGTTCAAAACTCAAACATTCACTTCAAGAAATTTTAGACAAAACCCCACAAATTTCACTTTGAAATCATCAATTAAATTCCAAAAATGGTGATTGATTCATGAAATATAACCAAAACCGAGTAAAGAACACTTACCCTAGCTCCAAATATGATAAAATGGTTGAAACCCCCGAAAATAGAGTACTTATAATCACTGAACAGAAGTGCCCTTCAATATGGGGGGGGGGGGGACATTCTTTGTGATCTCAAAGATAAAATTCCACTGCCTCCAACAATACACTATGAGATCGTTAAACAAACCATGCGAACGCGATGACCACATGCACCTGCACTAGGCGAGCATGACAAGACCCACGGGAACACGAAGAAGAAATCTCCATCTCCCAGCTTCATAACTCAACCTTATGAGATCGCGAGTTGACGAACGCGAACGTGATGTTGAGGCCTCAAAAAGATATGCAAATGAGGTAACACTGTCATGAACACGATGAAAAAAATGCCATCTTTACTAATACACTATGCGATCGCGACTCGATCTTCATGATGCGATGAAGGTCTAAAACAACAGAAATCAGCAGTGCCAAAAAGCATGGAAATGATCTGAAATCATGTCCGAACATAATAACAAGTCCCATAACGTAACACGGACCTATTTGAGGCCTCAAATCACACATACTAACAGCAAAACAATGAATTGCGCCTCAAATCAAACTTAATGAACTTTGAATCTTCCAACTTCCAAAACTCGTGCCGAACCTTATCAAATGAACTCGGAATGAACTCAAATTTTGCACACAAGTACCAAATGACATAACAAAGCTATTCTACTTCCTGTAGCTAAAATTCGAACCCAGTATCATCAAAGTAAACTCCCGGTCAAACTTATGAACATTCGAAACCTGTAAATTGCCAACTTTCGCCAATTAGTGTTGAACCTTCTAGAAACATACCAAAGCAAATCCGAGCATACGCCCAAGTCTTAAATCACCATCTGGACCTAAGGGAATCATTAAAACTCTGAACCGAGGTAAACTACTAAAATGTCAAACTTGATCAACTCTTCCAACTTAAAGCTTCAAACACGAAATTCATTCTTCCAAACTAATTCTGATACATCTGAAAACCACAATCGGCGATACACACAAGCCATGTCATACGAAGCTAATCAAGACTTCAAATTGCTAAACGAAATGCAAATGCAAAAAATGATTGGTCTGGTCGTTACACTAGATTTTCACTATTCATAGCCCCACGAGTTCATATATGTGTTTTATTTTCAAATCCTAGTCCAAACTGTAATCATGAAATATAGTTTGAAATTAATTAGAATCACTTACCCAATATTTGTAAATGAAAATCCCCTCTCCAAATCGGCTCCTACCGAGTTTCCAACCTTTTTTCAGTAGCAGATGTCGTAATTGCGAAGAAAGTATCACAATTCTGGATACTGAAAAGCCCATGAGATGTCATAATTGAGGCACAAACTTCGCATTTCAGACTTCGCAAACTCTCCAAGCAAATGCGACTTATTTATTGCAAATGTGAATTAGCCCACCTAAGCTTAATTTTCACAAATGTGAACCAGGTATCGCAATTGTGGTATCTTAGTCCCCCCTGCCAAGTTCCCAATTACGAAGTTGGTGCTCGCATTTGTGACAACTACAACACTAACACACCAGGAACCTATATTTGAGTCCAAACCTTTCTAAAACACGTCTGAAACTCATCGAAGCCCTCGGGGCTCCAAACCAAACATCCACGTAAGTTTTAAAATATTGTACAAAATCACTCGCAACCAAACAACAAAAATAACTTCTAGATCTAGGAACTGTATATCAAAACGCATGAATTTCAACAAAAAAGTTTAAGAACCTCTACAATTGAAACAAATATCTCAATCATATCAAATCATTTCCAAATGACACCAAATTTTGCAGACAAGTTCCAAATAGATAAATACACCTATTCCACGTCCCGAAAGCAATTTCCAAAACCTGATAGCCAAAATTTAACCTACGGTTAAAGTTGGGAAATCTTCTAAAGCTCAAATTGCTATGTTTCGGCAAAATAAGTCAAATCAACCTACGGACCTCCGAATTCGATTCTGGGCATACGCCCAAGTCCAAAATCACGAGACGAACCTATAGGAGCCATCAAAACACACTTTTGGGGATGTTTCCACAAAAGTACGACTTTAGTCAATATTGCTAACTTAAACTTCTAAACCAAGAACCAAAGGGTCCAAATAAACCCAAAACCTTTCCGAAATGAAACTAACCAACCCGTAAGTCATAAAACCATAAATACATGTGTGAAGTATTAAAAGGAAATTGGGGCTCATAAACACAAAATGACTGATCGGGTCGTTACATTCTCCCTCTTTAAAAATAAATGTTCGTCCTGGAACGTGCATAGAGACATACCCGAAGTGGCGAAAAGGTGAGGATTGGTAGCTGTTGTTGTAGGAGAACTCAGCAAGTGGTACGAATTGATCTCATGAACCCCCAAAATCCATAACGCGGGCGTGTAGCATATCTTCCAAGATATGAATGGTACGCTCGAACTGCCCATTCGTTTAGAGATGAAATGTTGTACTCAACTCAACATGTATGTCTAACTCACACTACACGACTCTCCAAATATGTGGTGTGAATTGTGTGCCTCGGTCAGAGATATTGGACACCATCACACCATGGCGACGAATAACCTCGCGGATATAGATCTGAGCTAGTTTCTCTAAATAATAGGTAGTCACCACCGGAATGAATTGTGTCGACTCTATCACCCTATCCACAAAAACCCACACTACGTCAAATTTCTTTAAAGTATGTGGGAGCCCAACAACAAAATCCATGGTAATACGCTCCCACTTCCTCTCATGAATCTCAAGTCGCTGAAGCAAACCACCCGGCTCTGACGCTCGTACTTCACATGCTGACAGATCAAGCACCGAGACACATACTTCACTATATCTTACTTAATTCTTATCCACCAATAGTGTTGCATCAAATCCTGATACGTCTTAGCGGCACCCGGATGAAATAAATACGACGAATTGTGTGCCTCTTCAAAGATCAACTCATGCAACCCATCCACATTGGGTACATATATCTCTCCCTACTTCCGCAACACCCCATCATCTCCAATAGAAACTTCCTTGGCTTTGCCGTGCTACAGCGTGTCCTTAAAGACAAGAAAATGGGGGTCGTCATACTGATGATCTCACTCTGATGAGCTCATAAAAAGAAGACCGAGAAACCACGCAAGTAAGAATCTAGCTGGGCTCTGAAACATCCAATCTCATGAACAGATTGGCCAAGGCCTTCACATCCATGGCAAGTGGCCTCTCTGCTACCGGTAGATAAGCCAACCTGTCCATACTCTCGACCTTTCTACTCATGACATCGGATACCACATTGGCCTTCCTGAGATGATACAAAATAGTGATGTCATAGTCTTTAAGAAACTATAATCATCTCCGTTGCCGCAAGTTAAGGTCCTTCTTTTTGAACAAATGCTGGAGACTCTGGTCGTCATTATAGATCTCACACAGAACACCGAAAAGATATTGCCACCGAATCTTCAATGCATGAACAATATTTGCCAACTCTAAGTCATGAATTAGGTAATTATTCTCATGAACCTTTTGATGACATCCAAATCTACTACTAAAAAGTAAATGGACACGGTCGCATGCAATATAATTTATCCAACTAGTCGGGGTCAAATCCCATAGGGAGTAATATGTAGGCTACCAGGTGTGTAAGATAATTATCTCCTATTATGCAATGCCAAACACATAGAATTTTATTGAGAAAATATTATTGCTAAATGCGAAAATGTAAACTAACCTAGAGAAAATAAAATGATTAATGCCTACAAGCATGGATGCATCGGGAATTACACTCAAGTAACGATCCAATGTATTTCACGATTTTACAAATATGAGTAAGTTTATGTGAATTAGCCTCGGGTAACGATTCTTTATTAGCTTCTTCTGAAGATTAACAAGACTTCCTAATTGAATTATCCCTAAGACAATTAAGAGATTAAGCACACCCAGATAAGGCGACAAGTAATTCAATCATATCCGTAGGTAAACCTTTTGGAAACATTAAAGAACAAGAATAATTAAAGAAACAATTGCTACTTCAATATAACTAAAAATCGTTCAATACATAATCACAACAAGATAGTTAATCCACACTTTAAATATGAATATTTCCATAAACAAGATTCAAGTGTCGGAAAAAATACTACACACTTAGATATACAATACAAAGCAAGGAAATGAAGAAATGAGCATAACTGTGTAAGAAATTCTCAACCAAAAGCTTCAAATCTTAAATAAGCAAGTGTGTGTACAAGAACCCTAGCTTCCAAACTTGTCTTCTCTAGTCTAACAGACTAAAAAATAAGCCAAAGATATTTTACAAATGAGCTAGGTCGTGTATTTGTGGGTTTGGAGTTGAGGAGATGTGAATTTCCACGTCTACCTAGGTCTTATGTTCATTGACCGCACCTACGAAAGGATCCTCGCAGGTGGGGCTCCGCAGATGCGGATATCGTCACGCAGAAGAGGCCCATGATAAGAAATTGTGGCTCTACAGAAGCGGCCTTACACGTGCAGATACGGGCTTTAAGCGCAAGTGCGCTTATGCAAATGTAATCCCAGGGAAGGTAGCTCACTCCCGCAAATACGGAAAAATTCCTCGCAAATGTGAGGTCGCAGAAGCAACCAATGTTCCGCATATGCGGAATCACTTAAGAGTTTTGCATTGTTTCAATTCATTTTTGCTCAATTCCACTTCAACTGAATTCATCTCTCTTCATGGCATCATTACATGAAAATCTAACAATACGCACCATAAAGGACCTCATACTATAATTAATGGACACAAAATCTGAAGAAAAGAGACTAAATAAATGGTAAAATCACCACTCATCACCTTCAATTGCCGAGACGCGTAGGTAATCACCCTACCATCTTGCGTCAACACCGCGCCAAGTCCAATATGTGATGCATCACAATACATAATGTAAGACCCTGAACCCGTAGGCAATACCGACATTGGGGTTGTAGTCATGTAGTCTTGAGCTTTTGAATGCTTGGTCACACTCCTCGGACAATCTGAAAGGAGCACCATTTTGGGTCAATCTAGTCAAATGTGTAGTAGTGGATGAGAAGCTCTATATGAATCGACGATATTGTCCAATTAAACCAACAAAAATCTAAATCTCAATAGCTAAAGATGGTATAATCCAACTCTAAATTTCCTCAATATTCTTTGGATCTATCTTGATCCCCTCAATATATACCATATGACCCAAAAATGCCACTGAATCAAGCTAGAACTCACACTTGGAGAATTTTGCATATAACTTCTTCTCATTCAAGGTCTGGAGCATGATCGTCAAATGCTTCTCATGATCCGTCCTACTGCAAGAATAGATAAATAGGCCATAATAAACACGATGTTGAAAGAATCAAGATATGGCTGGAATACACTATTCATCCGGTGTATAAATGTTGTTGGGCGTTGGTCAGCCCAACTAACATCACTAGAAACTCGTAGTGACCATACCGAGTCCTGAAAGCAATCTTCATGATATCAGAATCCCGAATCTTCAAATACCCAGACCTCAAATCAATATTTGAGAACTCGCTGGCACCTTGAAGCTGGTCAAACAAGTTATCCCGAATCTTCAAATACCCAAACATCAAATCAATCTTTGAGAACTCGCTGGCACCTTGAAGCTGGTCAAACAAGTTATCAATGTGCTGAAATAGGTATTGTCTTCACTATAACCGTGTTCATTTGTATAAAATCAATACACGTTTACATAGTACCATCCTTCTTATTCACAAACAGAATTAGAGGACCCCAAGGAGAAACACTAAGCCAGATAAAACCCTAATCGAGAAACTCCTACAGTTGTTCCTTTAACTCATTCAGCTCCACTAGTTCCATACGATATGGTGGAATAGAAATGGGATGAGTTCCCGGCACCAGATCAATAACAAAAATAATTTCTTTATCGGACGGCATGCTTGGAAGGTTTGCTGGAAACACGGCTTGGAAATCTCTCACTACTAGAACTTACTCTGCGGTAGGAGTATCAGCACTGAAATCTCTCACAAAGGATAGATATGCTTAACACCCCTTCCCAACTAGTTGTAGTGCCTTAAGAAATGACACAACTCTGCTAGGAATATAATCCAGTGTACCCCTCTGCTCCAACCGAGATAAAACTGGCATAGCCAATGTTACAGTATTGGCATGAAAATCCCGATGGCGTGATAGGGCGGCAAACAATCCATGCTCAAGATCACGTCAAAGTCTACCATACTAAGCAGCAATAGATCAACTCTACTCTGATAACCACCAATAACTACAATACACGAGCAATAAACATGATCCACAACATCAGATTCTCCTACAGCCGTGGACACATATACAGGAGCGCTCAAAGAATCACGAGACATAACCAAATATGGAGCAAAGTAAGATGACACATATGAATAAGTTGAGTTCGTATCAAATATGATTGAAGCATCTCTATGACAGACCGGAATAATACATGTGATGATAGCATCTGATGCAACCGCCTCTATGCTACCAAGAAAAGCATAGAGACGAGCCTGGCCTCCCACTCTAGGGCGACCTCTACCTGCCTGACCTCCACCCTCAGCGGGCGATGCAGGTAAAGTGGCAATTGGAGTAGCAACCATGGCCTGTGAACCTTGTGGAATCAATGGAGCTTGTGTAGTCTGTGGAGGTGCACCCCTCCTGAGTCTAGGGCAGTCCCTCGCCTAATGTCTAGTATCACCAAACTCAAAACAAGCTCTCGGTGGACGTGGTCGCTAAAATTAACTCTAGCATGGTCGTCTAGTCTGACCGCTGAAGGCACCTCATGCAGGAGATGTACTGGACAGTGGCTAGCAAAAATTTGAAACCTAAGACCTTGGAGTAGTGGGAGCACTGCTAGAAGCTAGAAGTGTTGAATGAAATGGTCAGCTCACATCTCTCCTACCAAGACGGGCTGAAACTGCAGCATGGCCACCACTAAATCCTCTAGTACCTCGAGGCCTCTCGGCCACCCTATCCTCTCTCTTTCGGACCCGCATACCGTCCAGCCTTCGAGAGATCTCTACCACCTACTAAAATGGGGTATTTGTCTCCAACTCTCGGTAAATATTGAACCTAAGACCATATCTGAACCCCTCGATGGATTTGAGGACTCGCTCTCTGTCTGTAGAAACCAAGGCAGGTGCAGGTCGGACAGCTCGCTAAATTTTATAGCATATTATGATACTGGCATAATCCTCTACCGCAGTTGCTCAAACTCCGTGCGCGATGCATCCTGAAGGGTCTGGGCGACAAACTCTCTCAAGAATACCTCTCAAAATTGAGCCCATGTGAGTGGGGCTGCATCAGCTGGCCTACCCTCCTTGTAAGCTTTCCACCACCAATATGCTTCTCCTGACAGATTGAATGTAGTAAAAGAAACTCCGCAATACGCATGGTGCGGAGAACACGATGGAACTTCTCTAAAAAACCTTGCAAATCCCCGTTAGATGTGTCGCAAAAAGAAGGAAGATCATACTTCTTGAACCTCTCAAGTCTCCTCTGCTCCTCCGATTGATTCCTCTGGCCTAGCCTCAAGCTGAACCGGTATAATGGGTTGTGGTGGCATGACACCTGGAACATGAAATGGTCAGCTCATATCTCCCCTACCAAGACGGGCTGAAATTGTAGCGTGACCACCACTAAATCCTCTAGTACGTCGAGGCCTCTCGGTATCCCTACCCTCTCTCTTTTGGACCCACATACCCTCCAGCCTTCGAGAGATCTCTACCACCTACTAAAAAGGGGTACTTGTCTCCAAATCTTGGTAAATATTGAACCTAAGACCATAAGTGAACCCCTCGCTGGATTTGAGGACTCGCTCTCTGACCGTAGAACAAAGGCAGGTGCAGGTCGGACAACTCGCTAAATTTTATAGCATATTATGATACTGACATAATCCTCTAACGCAGTTGCTCAAACTCTGTGCGCCATGCATCCTGACGGGTCTAGGCGACAAACTCTCTCAAGAACATCTCTCAAAATTGAGCCCATGTGAGTGGGGCTGCATCAGCTGGCCCGCCCTCCTTGTAAGTTTTTTACCACCAATATGCTTCTCCTAACAGATTGAATGTAGTAAAAGCGACTCCGCTAACCTCCGTAATACCCATGGTGCGGAGAACATAATGGAACTTCTCTATAAATCCTTGCGTATCCCCGATAGATGTGTTGATAAAAGAAGGAAGATCATACTTTTTGAACCTCTCAAGTCTCCTCTGCTCCTCCGATTGATTCCTCCGACCTAGCCTCAGGCTGAACCGGTATAACAGGTTGTGGTGGCGTGACACCTGGGACATGATCAATGTAGACCCACTGCTCTTGGGCACGGGCTGTGGGAGTTTTAACTCCTTCCTCATCCTGAGATCTAGCTAGTGCAAGGGGAACCAATCCGCATGAGCTAGAGTGCCGAACATGCTCAAGATCTACATTAGGGTCTCCTGAAGACCAGGGGCAGTAATAGGCGCCTCGGGTGCTTGTCCCCCAACTTGAGCTACTAGCAGCTCCTTAGTCATTGTTGGGGTAGGTGCTCTAGCTGCAGCGCGTGGCGCTGTCTCGGCCTTTGCCCCGGCTTGGCCTCGCGTGGCTCTAGCAGGTGGCATGGGTGTCTGATCATCGAATCCAACAATGTGTTTCCCCAGTATCTATGAGATAATAAATAGAGAGAGACATAGATTTTGAAATCAATAATTTGCAGGATAAGGAATCAAGGAAGTGGAATTTCCTAATAGTTTCGTAACCTCATGAAAAAATTATAGACTTCTTTATACCGATCCGCAAGACTCTACTAACTTGATTATGACTCGTAACACCTACTAACATAGGGATCTAATACCAACTTGTCACGACCCCAAATTCCTACCTTAGGATGTTATGATGGCACCTTGTATCTAAGACTAGGTAAGCCTAACAGTCATTATTAGTTTAATAGAAATTAACACACTTGAATAACAAAATAAATTGATAAAGCTCATAATAACTTTAATACGGACATTAGTAACCAAATCCAAGAAAATCGGTGGAACTGGGTCATAAGCTCTACATAAAGATATAAAAATATCTTATGCAACATTATTTAAGAATAGGAAAAATAATACTAAGGAAGTAGTAGGAGGTGACTCTGAGGCCTATGAACGTCGAGCAGGTTTACCTCGAAGTCTCCAAAAATATTTGAATGATCTTTGATGTCCTACGTGAGCAGATATTCCTGGATCTGTCCAAAAAATGTGCAGAAGCATAGCAAGAGTACCCCACAACGGTACTCGGTACGTATCAAGCCTAACCTCATTAGAGTAGTGACGAGGCCTGGTCAATGCACCTACTAGGACAAGAAAAAATAAACAAAGTAAAGTATAGTCTATTAATGGAAAGCGAGAAAATGACTGATAATAAAGTAGTGTATTAATGGAAACTAACAACAGAAATTTAAGGCGGTAAAGGCAACAAAGTGAACACATGAAGAGATCAACAAGTAACCAATATGGACAAATGCAAGTAAGACAAATAAATAATCAACATGAACTGTTCAACCAACAAGGCTTCTTAACATAGAAAGCACATCAAGAATCACAACTGCGGTGCCATGCCTCATATTCACATTTCACAATCTCACTCACAAACTTTCCTTATATCGTCATGTGAACCTTACATTTAGTTTTCTTTGAAAATATTTTTCCAGAAATAGCTACATGCACAAGCTCCCTTATATCACGACAAGGCTTCAAGTAATTCCTTTACTAGTAACACACACATAAATCCTACCTAATTTCGCTACATGCACGTCAATATCCCAACATAAGTGCCTATGTTCCACAACTTGCCAAACATCAACAATACCAATTTTACCACAACACATAGTCCACGGCTCATCCACAATATATACAATAATCTCAAAAGTAACAAAATAAATTGAGAAATACTCAACAAGAAAAGATATCTCAACAACCAACAACTTCCACCTCATGTGATAATAGCTTTCGCAACTTCAACATCAATAACCGAACAAAATGATATTGCCACGAAATAAAAACTTGAAGTAAGATTAATTAAATAATAAGAGAGGTAAAAAACAATAAGAGAGGTACCAATTACAACTAAAACATGTAAGAGCAAACAAAACAATAAAAGATAGAACAACTACTAACAACGTCAAATAGATCATATGAGAGTAAATATAACAATAAAAGATATAACATGTTATGACGAGTTCAATTTAATGCATGGAAGAAGTCTAAAAGTCTAACCCGGTGAAATATTACATATACCCCTTGTACACACTCCTCACCTCGTGTACACGTCTTCCACATAATACAAATAAAAAATCAACTGAAATCCTAAGGGGTAGTTCCCCCACACTAAGTTAGACAAAATACTTAGTTCAACTAGGCCAAATAAACCCTCAAAATAGATTTCCCCTAAAATTCGCCTCCCCGTGGCTCAAATATAGCAAAAAATTACATGATAGCATAAAACAATGCAAGGAAACCAATTATGATATATAAAGCTATGATCTTTACACAATTCTCCAAAAATTAATAAAAGTCAACCCCCGAGTCCAAGGGTAGATTCCGACTACCCATAACCCCACGAGTCCATATATGTGTTTTACTTTCAAATATGAGTCCAAATCGACTCTCAAAATTCAAATTTTTATTTTTCAAAACTTTGAAAAAAAACCCCCAAAATTCCTCTTTGATTCTCATAAACTTGATGTTAAATCTTAGATATAATCATGAAAATAGTTGGAAATTGACTAGAATCAATTACCAAATATTTGAAGATGAAAATTTGCTTTCTAAATCGCCTCCTACTGAGTCTAGGGTTCTATAATGAGAGAAAATGAGATGAAATTCCGACCTTCTAACCTTTTGCCAGTTGCAGATGTGACAATTGTGACACTGGGTTCGCAATTGTGAACCCTCAAAATTGTGAAGAAAGTCTCGCAATTGCGGCTAGTGACAAGCTGTAGAGATGTCGCAATTGCGACACAAACTTTGCAAATGCGACCTATTTATTTCAAATGCAAGCTATCCCACCTAAGCCTAATCTTCGCAAATGCGAACCAGGTATCACAATTGCAATATTTGAGTCCCCCTATCATGCTCCCAATTGCGAAGCTGGTGCTTGTAACTGCGACAACTGCAGCACCAGAACACCAACAACATGTATTTGAGTCCAAACCTTTCCGAAACTTGTCTGAAACTCACCCGAGCCCTCGGCGTTCCAAACAAAATATCCACACAAGTCTAGAAATATCATAGAAACTCGATCGCTCGATAGAAAGGCAAAAATAACATCTAGACCTACGGATCGGACATCAAAACACATGAGTTCGGGAGAAAAGTTCAAGATTCTCTGGAATTGCAACCAAGCATCTGAATCCTATCAAATCAACTCCACATGACAACAAATTTTATAGACAAGTTCGAAATAGAAAAACAGACCTATTCCATGTCCCAATACTGATTTCCGAACCTGATAGAGAAAACTCAACCTACGGTCAAACTTGGAAAATCTTCTAAAGCTCAAATCGCCAACTTTCGGCAAAACGAGTCAAATCAACCTAGGGACCTTCGAATTCGACTACAGTCATACGCTAGAGTCCAAAATCACGATACGAACCTATCGGAGCCATGAAAGCACCATTACGGGGTCATTGTTATAAAAGACAAACTTTAGTCAATATTTCTAGCTTAGGCGTCTAATCCAAGAACCAAAGGGTACAAATCAACCCAAAACCTTTTTTAGAGCGAAACTAAACAACCATGCAAGTCATAAAACCTCAAATACACATGTGTGAAGCATAAAAAGGGGATTCGGGGCTCGTATACACAAAACGACAGGTCGGGTCATTACAGTGTGGCTGTTAGATTAGAAGAAGGTTTTTTTCCAATTGAAATTTCAATACCCCATTTTTTTGGCATAGGAACGTATTTCTAATGATGGCCAGTTTTGACCCTCCCTTGAAATTTAATTTACTTATACTTGATAATTTTCAATAAACATTTTTAAAGTATTTTCTAGTAATAAATACCTATTTCGACAAATTACTTAATTATTCGTTTAGAAATTAATCACATAGCATTAGTATTATGTAATTACAAATGCACTTTCCTTTTTAAATTATTAAAATAACCTTTATATATACATCACATAGGATTTATGTGTATTTTGAAGTTGTTTTAGTTGATTTTGAGCCGTCCGGAGGTCTTTTCGCCCGAGAAGTTCATTTTAGAGTACCGGGTTGTCGTCTTTGAGATAAGTATCTTGCCTAACCTTGTGTGAGGGAATTACCCCTTAGGATTGAGTCTTCTATGTTTATTGTAGTTCATGTACGCAAGGTGACGAGTACGTCCTCAGACTTATTTGTGCAAAATTGACCCTTTAGGAATCTTAGATCCTTATATTCGCTAAGTATGAATTGTTCTTGGCATGATTAAATTTCCTAATTTCTAGTTTCATATTTACTTGCCTGAATTTAGGATTCCTTACTTTTGGATTTACTCCTCTTGCCTATTTGACTCCTAATTGACTTATCTGAAGAATTTACCCTTTTTAATGTCCTGCTAGGTCCTCTTAACTGCTTATCTCAAATTGTAATTATCACCATCTCATCCTATAATTGTTTTTGGTCTTAACTGAAGTTATGATTATTTTCCTGCTACTTGTCCTTAAGTGAAATTGTTGAATATCCTCATAACTGCTCAACCTTAAAAGAAGTTTAAAGATTCTATACCTTACTTGACTTTCCCTTATATGGAGTTAGCATATTCGTGTGAGCTTTCTTGTTGTTGAACCGTGCATTTGGGTGCGACTTTTATACGTTATTTTTCTTCCTTGTTGAGTTGTCCTTATTATTCCTAGTATTTTTTGTTGTGCTTATCCCTAGTGAACTCCTTGCTTTTCTTGTGATCAAAGGTTCTTGAATTGATGTATCTACCGTATCTTGTATTATTTTCAATTGTTGTGGTTGTAGTTGTTGTGGTGACGCATGAGGTTTCTACCGTGCTATTGTGGTTATTGTGATGCACGAGGTTTCTACCGTGCGGTTGCTGATATGGTGGTTTGCACGAGGTTTCTGTTGTGCCGTGTTTTACTATTGATATTGCACATGCGGCGTGACAGGGCTGGATATGTATATGTGGGTTGCGCATGTGGTGAGACAGGGTGGCAACATGCTTATGCACGTGGGGAGAAACAAGGTGGGCATATACTTTATTATTGCACACGTGGAGAGACAAGGTGGGCTATGTCAGGGATTGTTTGTGATACTTGTGTTGGCCTAGGGCATTCTTTGTTGTTGATATTGTGTACTGGAACACTTACGGGTGAGTTTATTCGTGTCGAAATCTGTGAGATGACAATGTACGTGTTGCTTTTTTCTTACCTTATGCTTATTGGTTGTTGAATCATGTTAGGACACCTGCACAAGCATACAGATAGTTAAGTACTATTAATGAATTTAGGGCTCTTTGTTGTTGTCAAATATAGATACTCTTGTTGTACTTATCGTATGGGTGGAGATGACCCAATTGGCACATGAATCATCCGTGCAGTTATTACTTGAATGAGGGCGCAAGATGCCAAGTGTTAGGGTTCGAATATTAGGACCCGTAAGTGGTGATTTGTTCGAGGTTCGGAACCTCGTGGAGACGACTACGAATTTGATGTAGAAGTTTTTGAAGTTGTTGAGTCATTACCTGTCTGTATGTATATTTACTTTACAGATTTGTTTGTGTTCTATTCAATCCTTTGTGTCATTTCATGGTTTCCGCTGATACTTATTATTTTTCCTTCTTTATCGAATTTACTGTATTGTTAGCTATATTGTGTAGCCTTTATGTGTATATCGGTTTCCCCTTTATTCCTATATTGATACTTGTTCAGTTTATTAGACCAGTGGGTGTCTTGACTTCAACGAGGTTAGTCTTGATACTTACTGGGCACCGATGGGTTTAGGGTTTAGGGTTTAGGGTTTAGGGTTTAGGGGGTTTAGGGTTTAGGGTTTATGGTTTAGGGTTTAGGGTTTAGGGTTTAGGGTTTAGGCGGTGTGCTCATAATAAATCCAGGTATTGATCGTTAGTGCGGACTCTTGCCAAGGAGACCCGTAGTCGCGTTCGCAGGCTTCAGAGTCACCTTCCTATTTTGCATTTACACTATTTTTACTTACTTCCAAGCAGTTGTAATTACAAGTTGTAGTAAACTCTTTAAAGCTTATGAATTGTACTACCGGATTTTTGGAATATGCAATGTATAAAGAATTATTTATTTTAGAAAAATATTAGATTTTATTATTATTATTGTTATTCCATGAATATTAGACTTACCTAGTCCTTAAGACTAGGTGCCATAACGATACCAAACGGATGAGAATTTTGGTCGTGACAACCCTAGAGGCATTGAATGCCACTATAAAAGGAGCCTTCAATGTTCTAACCTGACACACAAGACCTCACACGAACACAAAAGCAATACTAAGATAACATAATAAATTAGGGTTTCTTACTGATTTCTGAGTGCTTTCAGTGCTTCAAGCTTGAAGCTTTGAGTCCTAGGCAATTAGAAAGAATCCTTGTTTGATCGGTTGCTCTATAGATAGTCATTACACCTCCCAACTTTTCTCTTTTGATTTTTTTAACTGAATGTCATGAATATGTTGTTGTCTTCTGTTAATTGTATTTTTTATGATGTTTGCCATTAGTATATAAATGTTATATGTGGTTCATGATAAGGTATTGTTGTTGGCTTGTTGTCATTTGTCATGTTTCTAAATATCTCTGACTGGTATTGACTAGATTGCTATGTGACCTTAATTACTTTCATTATTATTTCATATATTCTACATGATTAAGTTTCTTTATTATGCTTTAATGACCTCTCATGCTTGCATAGGTTTCAGATTTTCTATTAATGATTCTGATGTGATCTATATCCCTACAGACTATTTCCTGCATTCTATTTGTGTTGTGATCGATATTATTGTTTGATAATCCTAACTTAGATAAACCTAAAAAGTTCATAGTTTATATCCTTCGCCATTTATCTGAAGCATGAGAAGTTTAAGTGTATAAGTGCTTTCCTTCTCTATATTTGTGTCTGTTAACCCTAAGAGTAGCTATTTGAGTTATTATTATGACATTCTTATGTTCATATTTAACGGTTGGTTGTATCTCTAGGTCTCTCTCTATTAAAAAATCTTGTTGAGGTGAACTTTTATGGATATCAGTAACCCTTCTGCATATATTCTGTTAAGATCAAGTTTATCTTTTCATAGAATAGGTTATTGTTGTGTTTGTTACAGTTGAATGATAACATTTTTCAAGTGATACATAACTGCCTCGTATTTAGATGTAAACCTTAATCGGTACGTCTGAGTTAAATGTGTTTGGTACAATGTTTCCCTTGTCCATAACCCCCTTTTAAGACATCGCTGGCTTGGCTTTATAATAGGTGAAACTCACCTTGTCTGTGTAAGATTATAACCTCACTTAAAGTATCTATGTGTAGTTAATTTATAATATTTTATGTACCCCTGTTTGTCTTCATGAACTCATGTTCTTGTACATTGTTTTGAAACTTCTCTTTCCCTGCTAATCAGAATTGAATAAGATCTGTAAATCCTAAGAAATCCTTTTATTGTTACTTCCTGGGCATAATAGTCTACCTACTTCAATATAAGATTAGTGTTCTTATGAAGATGTGGTTCTTCCATCAATTACAAATGTAGGGTTGATAACCTGATATCCTCTTAAACACCTTATGAATTCCATGTTTGAATCTTTAAGGATGTGGTCATGCTAAGATTTTTCATTATGTTATGGTACCTTTAAAAACATCTGTAGGAGTTTTTAATCATTATTGTTTGTCTAAACCATTATTAAGGCTTGTAAAAGGTTCCAAGTAGGGTTGTTAGTCTATACATGTGCTGGTGGTAAGACCTAAGCTAACCAACCTGTAATTAGTCTGCCAAGGTAGAGGCATTTACATTTCTTGTTGCTGCATATCTGAACTGTGTGCTCCTTACGTATCCTTGAAATATTATCCCAAGTGTTTAGATGTTTAACAGTAATACTATAATGTT
>ML410984.1:0-20783 GCA_005239525.1 Nicotiana knightiana | reverse complement strand
TTCCCCCCCCCCCCCCACCCCTTCCAAGTGTTTGAAATCTAACCATCATTCATTTGGTATTAGAAATGTAGCCATAAAATGAACCTGTTCTTATGTCCTTATCTTATTATTCCAGGGGAGAAGTACACTTCTGCGGTAAATTGTATTGTGGTAGTTGGTTTACATTAAAAGAGCCCCATTGGTACTTAAACCCATATGTAAAAATGAGTTATTAGTGGTTAGGGGTATTTGTGAGTAGAGTTTAACTCTAGGTTGGGATTTCCCTAGCACAAGCATTGCCCTCAGCCTTGAGACCCTTGGGAACATTGAAGTGCTAGGGGATTCAAAGGGGGCATCGACCTTGAGTAGAACTCTCTCCTTAGCCCTTGATCCATTGATATTTATTTTTCTCTTTGGGTTTAGTGTTTAATGACAACGAAAGATTTTTAAGGTAAATTATTTGACATGTATAAGCGCCACATTAGTATAAGTTTCTCATAGCATTTGAGAATCAATATTTTGTTATCTTTCTCTCCACTCATTTGTTAATGTGTTTCATACATGGTTGAACATGCAAAATATGTATCTAATGACCTTCTCTTTCTTTTTTTTGAACATGTACATATGTTTGGGCCTGCCGAGTTCTAGAGAACTCAGGCTAAAGTCCAGCATTTGTTGTATTTTTTGGAAACTCAAAGTTAGTCATCGCCGTCTCTATTACTGTTGGGCCTTCCACTTTGTCGCATTTTGCTTCATCTTTGTTGTTATTCTATCCCACATGTGTACCGTCATTGTATATTGGAGTGGACGCTTTCCTTTATACCTTAAGTCATATGAAATTTAGGCAAGCCTTAAACAACATATGATTAAAAGAAGTATTAGTTAGTAACCAAGCCCACATTCGCTAATTATAAGTTATTCTGCTGTATTTTTTCGCTAACTTTTCTTAAGGATTTTGAAGCCCAAAGCTTACCAAAGGACGGCAGCTCCTCTTTAAAAGAATCAAATTAGAAATACAAGATTTATCTTCAAATGAGAATCAAATCATTTTGAAACTATAAAGTGTTGTCGCCTAAAAAGATTTTTAAAAAGTGGTTTTTCTCCAAGCTAAAAGGCCAAGGTACATCTCAGGCCTACTCCCATAGTACCCTTTATCCCCATTAGAATAATATGCATCTCCTTACTTTGAGAACAAGTTTTTCACCGATAAAACAACTCTTGCAAATTCAAAAAGTCGTATAACCTTCCTTCTAGTCAAATAGATTGGTGATTTTGTGTGATGGGAAACCTTCCCGCACGGTTACCCGTTTTGTAAGCCGAGTGATAGACAACAACAATCAATTAGGATAACAAGAACCAATAAACAAGATAACAAAACTTTCTACACAAAATCTCAAGGATTGGTAGTACAAGTCATGAGCTTCTATGACTTAGAATTTTACAAAGCTGGTGTGAAATATATACATCATCTGTTAGAATTATACATAAAAATATTTACAAATCTAAAGCTACCAAGAACAAGAGGCAGGTATGATCGAAACGTATGTACATCTTGAATGCAAGTTCCAACCATACACAAAAATATCAGCTCCAAACATGGCATGCAAGGTGCAGAAGTGTAATATGAGTACAACCGACCACATGTACTCAATAAGTAATGAACCTAACCATAGGTTAAAAGCAGTGACGAGCTCAAAAAACGGTCAGAGTCCAACACCAATAGCCAAATAACAACTCAAAATAATATAATGAAGGTAGTATAAGCAATAACTTAAAAGATATTATGCTTAGCTTGTTCAATGTTACGTAAAAGTAGACATGCTTTTCAAGTATAACAGTAAAGCCCATATATTTTACCGGAGTCACAAAAACATGAGTATATGACAAAAACTGTGATTTTTTTCAAACATTCAACAACAGATAAGACATTTCATTATCAGATAGCATGCTGAAAATACATATTTATGACTACATGTCAGTATGCATGTCAAATCATCAATTATCATATACCGTCTAGCATGAGAAATATACATCTCAATGTCTACATGTCAAATGTACATGTCAAATCTTGAATGTCAAAATACCATCTAGCATGAGGAAAATGTATCTCTACGCCTACATAACAAGTATGCATGTCAAGTAAATGATTTCATGGTGATGTTTCCAGGTACTCTCAACCTCAACATACTCAAGTTCTCTGTCTCAATTGCCAACTTCATCATATACATGCAACCACTCAGCGTTGTACGGGTGTCTGGCCCATAAACCCCTCACTAAAGCACGTGTATATATATCACTATGCATTCAGTCACTCTTGGTATGTCAGACTCCAAAGGGGTGAATCCTGCCCAAGTGCTAATCAAGAGCTTGTAAGTCGTGTTGCGATGTGCAGTTCGATCCATAATAATAATAATAATAATAATAAATAATAATAGTTCCAGCATGGCCTGCTGCGGCGCGCAGCCCAATCCACAACAACACTGTCAACTTGGTTTTACGGCCCACCTCAGTCATCGACCTCTCAAGTCTCATGGGCTCACAATCTCATACCACTCATCCCAACAACTCCATATATAGAAAAATAATAATAACATGCGATGTAACAATAAATGATGAACAGAGACTGAGATATGATATGCAAATGACAAACCATGACTGAGTGTATAATTACAGTTAAATTAGATAACAAAAAACAATGGACATAGTTCATTAGGCCTTAACCAAAAGATCACATAGACTAAACATGTCTTCTAACATGATTCACATCTCATATAATCAAACAAGTAGGGAGAACATGTATGTAACACGGTATAACATCAAAACAAGTCTGGTCATAGTCTGATAGTCAACTTGAATCATGATTACCTCAGTGCCACATGCTCGTCACCTAGAATGTGTGTCACCCCAATACATCTCTTATAACATACTTCCTAGGGTTAAATAACCTCAAATACAAATTTAGATATGTCACTTACCTCGAACAAGACAAATCTAATACCAAACAAGCCAAGCATTACTCTAGAAACACCTCCACGCGCGAATCAATCTCCTAACGGCTCGAAACTAGCCCAAAGCAACTCAACAACATCAAATAATAAATAAGGAAATAATCCAAATGATAAAGGTAGAATCTTTACACATTTACTCAAAGTCAACCAAAAAGTCAAACCCGGGCCCACACCTTGGGACCCGATAAAACTCACAAAATCCGATAACCCATTAAATTTCGAGTCTAAGTATAATAATTTTACTTAAATCCGATTCCGATTCGATGTTTAAAACTGACAAATTCACTTTAGGAAAGTTTAGACAAAATTCCCCAATTTTTGCTTAAAAATCACCAATCAAATGCCATACACAAAAATAAAATAACGAAATATAATCAAAACCGAGTAGAAGACACTTAGGCCAATCCATGTGGAGAAAATCGCCTCCAAAATCGCCAAAATTCGAGCTTCATAGCTCGAAATATGATAAAATGTCTGAACCCTTCAAAATATAGTACTTAAGGTCTGCTCCAGCTATACTCTTGTCATGACCAAAAATACTTGCTCGTCGTGATAGCACCTAACACACCGACTAGGCAAGCCGAAACATGATAACGAAGGTAAACAAAATAACGAAATTTATAGAAATAGCAAAAATTTGAGGTCTCAATACAATGTAACTTCTAATACAAAGTAAATCCCAAAAAACATGTAAATACGGAGTCGTGAGCTTCTATAACGGAATACAAGTCTGAAACTGAACAACAAATACATTGTTTGAACTATAACAACAGTATGAATGGAAAAGACAAGCCCAACGACGACCAAGGATGCAGCTCTACCTTGTCTCTGGCAGATAGTCCAACAAGCAAGTCTATTGTTGATAACTGGCCCCCACATCTGGATCTGCACATAGTAAAACTGACCCAATGTACTAAAAAAAGTATCGTAAATAAACACGGCAAGGCAAGAGAAACACAAATTAATAAATGATACTAGCTATCACATGTGTAGTTTTATCCTTTAAACCGATAGAGAACAAGAATGGAATCAAATCATAAAGTTCGGTAAGAAGACATCTTTGTGTTTAGGTGTACAGTTTCTCAAATACCCTGCTCAGTCAATACTCGGCATATAGAGATGATATGCATTTAAATCAGATAAACGATCAAGGAAATTGCAAAAAAATTGAAATGCAAAATCTACACAAAACACTTATCAGATTTTCTCAAGTTTTCCATATCCTTACAAAACCACTAATCAGTTTTCTCAATAACTGCGTGTACACCATCAAGAAAGACAAATGAGAGGGTGAACCTAGAGGATGGATCATTATCCACATGCAAACATGGTCAATTCATAATCTGCGTGATCACATGATCAATATCATAATCTGCTCGGCGTGGTCATAGTCATAACAATACAATCTTCCCTGCATGGTCACAAGCACGATAACACAATCCGCCCGCTGTGGTCACAAGCACAACAACACAATCTGTCTGGCGTAGTCACATGCATAACAACAAAATCCACCTAGCAGGATCACATGCACTTAGTTCAATCATATCATATAGGAGAATAAAAAAATATACATGTATGAAATGAGTGAATAACAAATCTCATGCTCCTGGACTGGCATAAACGACATGCTAAAGTGTAGGCATGTGCAAAGTGTACTATCATAGCTCAAACGAGCAATTTTGTCACAGAATAACATTTATCAGCTCATTAAGGGATTAAACCCCTATGTAGCGTCAAATATGGCTCAAATACTTCATGAAAATTTCACAAATGTGTGAAGCATCATAGCTTAAGGTTTAACAGTCAATTCTAGTCTTATTATAACCTGAGCACAACCCGTACATGAATAAATACCTTGGTGTCAGCACATGGGCTCAACCCCACTCATGTTCACATCAAATAGCACGCAATTACCACAATAATTCGGGCAACTAGTGCCTCAACCGAGTTTTGATAAGATACTTACCTCAAGAAAATCAAATCACCCTGCTATAGGAATTTATTCTAAACGACAAAGGTAATATTTTTAACCAAAAATCAAAAGTGAATCAAAAAGTCAACCCTGGGCCCAAGTCAAGGAACCGAAAAAATTTACAAAATCCAAACACTCATTACATAACGAGTCCAACCATACCAAAATCATCCAATTCTGACCAAAAATCAATTTTCAAACCCACAAATCTCACTCTCCAATCCCTAGTCAAAAATTTCCCAAATCAATGGGTATTCAATATTAATGAATAGAGATGATCTAAAGTTACGTACCTCTTCAATGTAGGTGAAAACCTCTCCAAAAATTGTCACTAACTGAGCTTGGAAAGCCCAAAATGAGAGAAATCGCGAAGCCCTTCTATTTAAACCTTCTGCCAGTGATTCTGCACCTGCAGTCACTTAACCCCTTCTGCGGAAAGGTGGCCGCATCTACGGCCTGAGACCTTCTAACCAACTTCCCCTTCAGCGGTTAAACAACTACTTTTGGTGCACGTCCACCTGCGCAACAAACCCGCTTCTGTGGAAAACCAAACCAATATGCCCTCCTCTTCTGCGAGCGCGTAGATGCGGACACATCTTCGCACCTGCCCATCCCCTATCCCCTAGCACATTCTGCACCTGCGATGCCATGACCGCTTCTGTGGTCGTGTACCTGCGACCAATTCTTCGCATGCGCGATCACACCAAACCTGGAATTCTTCAGCATCTCCTCAAGTCCAAACTTCGATCCGATTTCAATCTGAATTACTATCGTGGCCCCCGGAACACCATACTCACATACCAACACATCTCAAAACATCATACGAACTCATTCGAGGCCTCAAATCACATCAAAAACACGGATCGCACTCTAATTCAAGCCTATTGAAACTAATGGATTTCCAACTTCTACAATCGATGCTGAAACTTATCAAACCAATTCCGATGAACCTGAGTTTTTGCACACAAGTCATAAATGACACAAGGACCTATTCCAACTTCCATAACCAAAATCTGAGCCCAATAACATCAAAGTCAACTCTCAGTCGAACTTCTCAACTCTCCAAACATTTATTTTTTAGCTTTTGCCATTTCAATCCAAAAACCATATACGGACTTCCAAATTAATATCCGGACACACTCCTAAGTCTAAGATCACCATATGGAGCTATCAGAACCATCCAATTTATATTCCGGAGTCGTCTACTCATAAGTCAACATCTGGTCAACTCTTTCAATTTAGGCTTCCATCCTTGGGAATAAGTGTCCCATTTCATTCTAAAATATCCTCGGAACAAAACCAACCACCCCGGCAAGTCGCATATAAATAAACGAACATAAAATAAGTAATAAATGGGGGAATGGGGCTATAATACTCAAAACGACCGGTCGGGCCATTACAACTCTTTGCCAATGCGCAAGGACCCTCGCCTTTCGTGATGAACAAAAACTTACTGCCATAGAAAGACCCTAGTAGAGCCATCAAAATGGGCTTGGCCCGTAAGGCCAGCGTAACCAAGCCCACTACTTGGTTAGCGTTGGGCTAGAATTTTTTTAGCCCCTTAAAAGATGAGGCTTATAAGCCCGCCGCACGCCAGCCCGCTGCCCTTTGAGGCTTGACCGAGGTTGGGTCTGGGACGGCCCGTGGGCTAAAAAATAATTAACTATTAAATATTTAATATTTAAAAAAGTAAAAACTAAGAAAAACTATTAATTATAATCCCTATTCCTCAACACTAGATTGCTCATTTACCCTTCAATATCAACTAGAATTTAAATTTTTGACATGCAAGTAATATGACAAAATTTGTTATTCTTTTGCTTAACTGATAACGAAGTCGGAAAGTTTTAGGTGGTTTATAATGATCTTTTTTTCAAAATAAAATATTACTTTAAATGGTCAATGATCAGTTTTGATTACTTTAATATAGTATTAATATTTAAGCTTCTCTTTAGTATAGAAAAAGATCACTTTTATACCGTGGGTCGGTCAATCCTAGCCTCTTAGGGCTGGGTTGGGCTGACCATTTAAAGGTCCATTCATATCGTGGGCCGGTCAATCCTAGCCCACCAAATTTAAAAGCCCATTAGGCCTGGGCTAGGCTGGGCTGGGCCAGCCCATTTTGACAGCTCTGAACCCTACGCATTCGTGGCATAGACCTCGTGAACGTGATGCACATTAGATCCAGACCTTCGCGAACGCGACTAATACTTCGGGAACACGAAGACAGATCCTCCAACTCCCAGCTCCCAGCTCCTCAACTCAACTCTATGCGAACGCCATCTGATTGTTGCGAATGCGATGCTCAGGCCTCACAAAGGTACGCAAACTCGATAACACAATCGCAAACGCGATGAAGTAAATATCAGCTCCCTTAATACACTACGCCATCACGACCCAATCTTTGCGATCACAAGGAATATCTGAAACACCAGAAAACAATAGTGCCACAGAATGAACCGAAACTCAGCTGAAACTCACTCGAGCCCCTCGGGATCCATCCGAACATGTACCAAAATATAACATGGACCTACTTGAGGCCTCAAATCTCACATAACAACATTAAAGCACGAATCAACCTTAAATCAAACTTTATGAATCTTTGAACTTTCAACTTCAAAACTCATGTTGAATCATATCAAATCAATGTGGAATGACCTCAAATTTTGCACACAAAGTCAAAATAGCATAACGAAACTATTCCAATTCCCGAAACTACAAACTACACCCAATATCATCAAGGGCAACTCCCGATCAAGCTTATGAACTTTTCAAACCTTCAAATTTCCAACTTTCACCAAAATAGTGTCGAAAAACCTTCTAGAAACATCCAAATGCAAATTTGAGCGTACGCCTGACTCCAAATCACAATCCAAACTTGACGGAACCATCAAAACTCCGTTCCGAGGCTAAATGCAAAAAAGTCAAACTTGGTCAACTCTTCCAACTTAAAGCTTTCTAGTTGATAATTATTCTTCCAAATCAATTTGGAATCACCTAAAACCAAAACCAACGATTTCACACAAGCTATAATACATCATATGAAGCTACTCAAGACTTTAAACATCGGAACGGAACACAAATGCTCATAACAATCGGTTGTGTCGTTACATGATGTAAGGTAAAGAAGAAACAAATAAAGAAGTAAAAGAAAAAGACAAAGAAAAAGGAAAAGAAAAGGAAAAAAAAGTAATAAATTATATATCTAACTAAGAAATACAAAAAAGCAAAAAGAGATATGAAAATAGTTTTTCTTGCTTCTCGTTTTCACAAGGAGGGTGAACAAACACTCTATCACGTAGCCTTTAAGGATGCAAATTATTCTACCTTAAAATAGTTCAAGGGGTAATAGAATTCTCGCAAAGATAAAATGCATAGTTGAAAATTTGTATATAGGTCTAGGTATTTATGCATTTTCTCTTTTTCCTCTTTCAACAACAATGAATAGATACGTATTCCATTTGTAACATGTTTAGCCAATTTTTTAAAAAAATAGAAGTGCCTTTTTTCTTAAACGAAAATATATTAATTTGATTTTGAAAGTTATGTTGTTTGGATTTATGTCGAGGGAAACGATAATATTTAAGTGATTTTGTTCATGATTTACAACTCGTAAGTAAATCCATTTCACAACTCCTAGATGAAAGTTGATAACTAATGGTTCAGCACCTTTGAAAATATTAGTTAATCAATGTATCCATGAAACTCTTATTATTTAATTAGTATTTAATAGTGGTGTTATGGATTGTAATGCTGAATTATTAGTCATGAAAAATGAGCATTTACTGGACACCGCAAATCTGCATGTGTTGTATTAGAGATTTAAGAGAAACATCAGACATTTCAATGAAAGAGACCCTTTCACAAACAACGAAAGTAAAACTGAAAGAAAACGACCTACACTATTTTCTACAAAATATAAAAATTCTTTATCCATATAGCCATGAACAGTATATGAAAACGACTCAGTAATTCAAACAGACTCAGTATGTGTTGTTGTCATCTCAGTTTTTGGACTAGTGTTCTTCTGCTTCTTTGTTTGTCTGAACTCTCCGTAAAAGCATGAGACGAAATCCCAAAAAGAAAGGAAAAGAGCAAGACCTTTTTCACTTGAAAACTTTCCCCTAAAGAAAACTACAGCTAATACCTTACTAATCGAAAGTAAAACCGCAATCATAACATCGGACATCAAAGAAGATGAGCAGTAAATGACTCCAATAACACCCACGAAAAAGCATTGCAAAATAATTAAAGTCCATACTATCACCGCATAATATCTTGCTTCTCCGAGGTTAAATCGTTTTGCCTCCCTTGACATTGCCTGGAAATTTTGATAAAATATATTAATCTTGCTCCTTAAAGAGATTCTCTATAGCTAAACAAAATTGAAACCGAGGAAGTATTTATGATACATCATATAGGTAAATTTGTTCGAATCTAATACTGCCCCAGATTTTATATACTTTTGACAGATCCAAATAACATATAACGTATCATCTACGCAGAATGACTCATTCAACCCAAACGCACGATATTGATATGTATGCCAAATTTTCAAAAAGTATTCCATGACAAGAGTTTTCATCTCTATACGGGAATGATTGAGATGCATGAGTTGTGTGATACCCAAAAAGTCATCTCTCATCTTATAAGTCAAAATTGTGTTGCGAGGCCTTGAAAATCTCCTTTCATCTCAGCTTGTTTTGTGTGCGCATCCCGGGCGTATATCCGGGAAGCTTTTATGTGAAAAACTAAAACAAATGCTAATTTTGCCTTAATATTGAATTTAAGTTGACTTCGGTCAACATTTTGGGTAAACGGACCCGTAGCCGTGATTCGACGGTCCCGGAGGGTCCGTAGGAAAATATGGGATTTGGACGTGTGCCCGGGATTCGGGCCCGTATTTTGGTTCCGGAGCCTGCTACAAATTTAATATAGTATTTGAGTGATGCCTGAAAAATTTGGTAAGAAACGGAGGTCATTTCACGTGATTCGGACCAGTAGTTGTGAAATTTGAAACTTTGAAAGTTCTGAGATTTTTCTTTGAATTCTATGCTAAATTTGTTGGTTACGATGTTATTTTGGCGATTTGGTCGCACGAGTCAGTCCGTAGGATGATTTTAAGGTTGTGTGCATGTTTACTTTGGAACCCCGAGGGCTCGGGTGAATTTCGGGTAGGTCCCGGGGTGCTTAGAATTGGAGAACTGTTGGTGCACCAGTTCTGTTGTGCCCGCACCTGCGACCCTAGGGCCGCAGGTACGGTCCAGCCCAGCCAGCTCCCTTTCCGCAGGTGTGACAAAAATTCCGCAGAAGCGGACACATCTCCGCAGGTGCTGCCCTCAGTGGCCTTGCCCAATTCTGCAGGTGCGACCATTTTTCCACACATGCGCAAGCGTAGGTGCGACCCAGGAACCGCAGGTGCGAGGGTCGGGCAATGTGTTTAACTTATAGCTTCATCCGATTTCATTTTCACTTGTTCACAAAAATAGGAGACCAAGGGCGATTGTTTCAAGAGATTTCTTCCCAAAATCATAGGTAAGTGTCCACTAACTAATTTCCTTCAATTTCCTAATGATTTTCATCAACTTTTATCAAGAATTCTAGGGTTTTAATGGTAGAAAATTGGGGATTTGGGTAGAGTTAGAGATTTTTGAATAATTGGAATTTAGACCTCGTTTTGAGGTCGGATTTCGAAACTAATTACATATTCGGGCTCGTGGGTAAATGGGTGATCGGATTTTGGTTCGAACCTCGAGTTTTGACCACGCAGGCCCTGGGTCAATTTTTGAGTTTTTAGGAACAATGATAGAAAATTCATAATTAAGCATTGGGGTTAAATTATTTAGCATTTATTTATATTATTAAGCTAATTATATCTATATACAATTGAATTATAGGCGAATTCTAAGGGGAAAGCGGTAATTGAGGCTTGAGTTGGTCGTGGAATTCTAGGTAAGTGTTTGGCTTAACCTTAGCTTGAGGGAATATGTGTTGTGTTCTATTTGCTATGTGTAAGTATCATGTTCAACTTATATGTGAGTTGATTAGTACCTATACGTTGGTGTCAAGTATGCCTGTGAGTCGAATAATGCAATTTATGTGGTTTTTCATTAAGTAATACTTGAGTTTCACTTTATAGCTATCCATGTTGGTGGAAATTCCTTGATATTGAACTGTGTCGAGTATTAGTTTCAGTTGAAGATGTTTATGTGAAGTTATGCACTAAGTGAGATTGGTTATAGCTGTTTTTTTCCTTGCCGGGATGGTATTGATTCCACTGTTGGCTCCCTTGCCGGGACGTTATGGTTTTATTTATGTTTACTCCATTATTTTCCTTGTTGGATTGCTGTCATTTGATGTATTTGGATGAGGAAGAGTGTGGAAGCACAAAGGGTGATGTCGTGCGCGAGATTTTGAGTGAATGTTAATGCAGGAAGGGTGATGACGTGCCGATATTGTGATTTTAAAAGCACGAAGGGTGATGTCGTGCCATGATATGAGTGATAATGCACGAAGGATAATGACGTGCCATGATATTGTGAGGTAAAAGCACGAAGGGTGATGTCGTACTCAATATATTGATTCTGATGGTGAGGACGAAAGTAAAAGCGCGAAGGGTGATGACATGCACTTGTTTTTGTATTACTATTTTTGTTGCTTAAATTGATATCTAAATTATGCCTTATCTCGTTATTTCCATTATTTGATATTTCCTCCCCTCATCATGTTCCCCTTTCCTTTATGCTTAACTGCTTATTCCTCGTTGTATTATTTTTCTCCGTATACTATTAAAGTGCACAGGTTGATATTGGTTGTCGTGTCCTAGACTCATCACTACTTCGCCGAGGTTAGGCTTGGCACTTACTCAGTACATGGGGTCGGTTGTACTGATGCTACACACTGCACTTTTGTGCAGATCCCGGAACTGGACTCTTCGGGTTCATAGATCAGGGTTACTGCCTTCAATCCAGCGGAGACTCCGAGGTAGTTCTGTAGACGTCTGTAGGCCTTGGCGTCCCCTCTTATTTAATTTTTGTTCTGTTCTTATTTACTTCTGAGACATATGTGTATTTATATTTGTTCAGGCTCCTGTTTGTAGTATTCATAGATAGTCCGTGAGATTTTGACACTTGTTCTGGGAGTACTTTGGTTCTGGATTTCGTATTAGTATCACATCAAGGTGTTGAATTATATTATCTCGCATTTTATATTCTGTGATTTTATTATAAAGTCTAGTAAACTGTTAAAGATAAAGAAATAAGGTAGATAATCAGAAATGTTGGCTTGCCTAGCAGGTTCAATGTTAGGCACCATCACGGTCCTGACGATGGGAAATTCGGGTCGTGACAACTTGGTATCAGAGCACTAGGTTACTTAGGTCTCACAATTCACGGACACGCTTAGTAGAGTCTGAGGGATCGGTACGGAGGTGTTTGTGCTTATCCCTCCCAGAGGCTACAAAGTTTGGGAATGACTTCACATCTATTCTTCTCTGTATTGAGATTTGATGTCTCAAAACTAACTGAATTTCTACTCTATTCTCCCGCAGATGGCGAAAACACGTGCTTCTTCATCCACTGATCAGTAGCCCGAGTCTCCAGTTGCAGCTCCTATGAGGGGCCAGGAACGAAGCCGAGGCCGTGCTAGAGGCCGAGGTAGGGACATATCTCAATCCAGAGCACTAGCCCCAGTGGTGGAGCCTCAGGTAGAGTTTGCTGATGAAGTTCCTGCCCAGACAATCCTGGTTGGGCCAGCTCGGGTTCCCGAGGGATTCATTTCCACCCCAGTACTCCAGGATGCTCTGTTTCGTCTAGTGGGCCTCATGGAGAGTGTCGCTTAGGCAGGTTTGCTTCCTGCAGCACCAATTGTCTCTCAGGCTGGGGGAGGAGCCCAGACTCCCGCTACTTGCACTTCGGAGCAGTTGGCTTCTCAGTTTGAGACTCCAGTAGCTCAGCCAGCTGGGGTAGTTCAGTTGGGTATTCTGGCCCAGACCGGTGATGGGGCAGCTATGTCTGCTAATGCTTTGTGGAGGTTGGATAGGTTCACCAAGCTTGTCACTACTACTTATAGTGGTGCGTCATCAGAGGATCCCCGGGACTATTTGGATAGCTGCCATGAGGTTCTACGAAACATGGGGATATTGGAGACCCATGGGGTCGACTTTGCTACCTTTCGTCTGTCAGGTCCCGCCAAGAGTTGGTGGAAAGATTATTCTTTGGCCAGACCAGTTCCCTTGACTTGGGCCCAGTTCACTCAGCTATTTCTAGAGAAGTTTCTTCCTATCACTCAGAGAGAGGATCTTCGGAGGCAGTTTGAGCGTCTCCAGCAGGGCTCTATGACCGTCACTCAGTACGAGACCAGATTTGTTACCTTGGCCCGAGATTCTATTATAATACTTCCCACCGAGTGAGAGAGGGTGAGGAGAATTATTGAGGGACTAGCTCAGCCGATCATATTACAGATGGCCAAGGAGACAGGGAGTGATATTTCTTTCCAGGATGCAGCCAATGTGGCCAGACGAGTTGAGATGGTTCTGTTATAGGGAGGTGGTCAAGGGTTTGACAAGAGACCCCGTCATTTTGGCAGGTTCAGTGGCGCCTCATCTGGAGGCAGGGATTGTTTTGGTAGGGGCCATCCTCCTAGGCTGTTTCATTCGCCACTTCAGGTTTCCCGCAGTGCTCTAGGTGGCCGTGGTTCCCATATGCAGTATCCTGATCAGTTTCCCTATAGTGCACCATCACTCCAATCAGTGCACCACCGCTTAAGAGTTTTTAGGGTGGTTGCTCAGGTCGTCAGGGTCAGTTTCAAGGTCAGCATCCTCAGCAGCCGAGGGCTTGCTATACTTGTGGCGATCAGAGGCACGTTGCTAGATTTTTCCATCAAGCCTCGAGCAGTTCTTAGCACCAGGGTTCTCGTGCTATGGTTCCTGCACTAGGTGCTCCACCACCCGCTCAACCAGCCAGAGGTGGGGGTCAAGGTGTTAGATGTAGAGGTCAGACAGTTAGAGGTGGAGGCCATTATACTCGGGGTAGAGGTCAGCCAGTAGGAGACAGTCCCAGGGACGTAGTTCAGATTGGTGCGGCCCAGCCCCGATATTATGCTATTCCAGCCTGACTTGAGGCTGAGGCCTCCGATGTAGTTATCATAGGTATGGTTTCAGTTTTCAGTAAGGATGCTTCGATTTTATTTGATCCGGGGTCCACATTTTCCTATGTGTCATCTTATTTTGCTCCTTACTTAGTTATGCCCCGTGATTCTCTAAGTACTCTTGTATATGTGTCTACACTGGTGGGTGATTTTATTGTGGTAGATCGTGTCTACCGTTCGTGTGTAGTGGTTATTGGTGGTCTTGAGACTAGTGCAAATCTTCTACTTTTTGATGTTGTAGATTTTGATGTTATTTTGGGGATGGATTGACTTTCGCCATATCATGCCATACTGGACTGTGATGCCAAGACCGTGACCTTAGCGTTGCCGGGGGTTCCTCGACTGGAGTGGAGAGGGACTCCTAGTCATTCTTCCCGCATGGTTACCTCATATATGAAGGCTCGACGTATGGTCGAGAACGGATGTTTGGCCTGTTTGGCCTATGTTTGCGATTCTAGTGTCGAGGTTCCTTCTATGGAGTATGTGCCCATTGTCCGAGAGTTTTCAGAGGTCTTTCCTACAGACCTATCAGGTATGCCACCGGACAGAGATATTGACTTTTGCATTGAGTTGGCTCTGGGCACTCAGCCCATTTCTATTTTGTTGTACCGTATGGCCCCGCCAGAGTTGATAGAGTTGGAAGAACAGTTGCAGGATTTGCTTGATAAAGGCTTCATTAAGCCTAGTATCTAGCCTTGGGGTGTGCCAGTGTTGTTTGTTAAGAACAAGGATGGGTCGATGAGGATGTGTATAGATTATCGGCAATTGAACAAGGTTATCATCAAGAACATGTACCCATTGCAGCAAATTGATGATTTATTTGATAAGCCAGGGTGCCAAGGTATTTTCGAATATTGATTTGAGATCTGGCTACCACCAGTTGTGGATTAGGGCATCCGATGTCCCTAAGACACCTTTTCGCACTCGGTACCGGCATTCTGAGTTCTTAGTGATGTCATTCGAGTTGACAAATTCCCCAACTGCTTTTATGGACTTAATGAACCGATTGTTCAGGCCTTATTTGGATTCCTTCGTGATTGTCTTCATTGATCATATTCTGAGTTATTCTCGCAGCCGAGAGGAGCATGAGAAGCACCTCCGAGTCGTTCTCCAGACTCTGAAGGACAGTCAGTTATATGCCAAGTTTTCGAAATGTGAGTTTTGGTTGAGTTCAGTTGCATTTCTGGGTCATGTCGTATCAGCAGAAGGTATTCAGGTGGATCCCAAGAAGATATCAGCGGTCAAGGATTGGCCTAGACCCACTTCATCCACAGAGATCCGGAGTTTCTTGGGTTTGGAGGGCTATTACTGTCGGTTTGTAGAGGTGTTTTCATTTATTGCAGCCCCGATGACCAGGTTAACTCAGAAAGGTGCCCAGTTCAGGTGGTCTGAGGAATGTGAGGCGAGCTTCCAGAAGCTCAATACATCTTTGAATACAGCGTCGGTGTTGGTTTTGCCCAAAGGTTTAGGGCCATATACTGTGTATTGTGATGCATCTCGGATTGGACTTGGTGCACTGTTGATATAGGATGGCATGGTTATTGCATATGATTCGCGTCAGTTGAAGATCCACGAGAAGAATTATCCAGTTAATGATTTGGAGATAGCAGCCATTGTTCACGCGCTGAAGATTTGGAGGCATTATCTATTTGGTGTGTCATGTGAGGTGTTCACGGATCACAAGAACATGCAATATTTGTTCAAGTAGAAGGAGCTAAATTTGAGGTAGAGGAGATGGTTTGAGCTATTGAAAGACTATGACATCACCATCTTATATCATCCGAGGAAGGCCAATGTAGTGGCCGATGCTTTGAGTAGGAAGTCAGCCAGTGTGGGTAGTCTTGCATATATTCTGGTCGCGGAGAGATCGCTTGCTTTGGATGTTCAGGCTTCAGCCAATATGATGATCCTCATTTGTGTGTCCTTACGGACACGGTGCGACACGGTGGTGCCAAGCAGGTTACTATTGTTGATGGTGGAGTTTTACAGATGCAGGGTCGTATTTGTGTGCCTAATGTGGGTGGACTTCGTGAGTTGATTTTAGAGGAGGCCCATTGTTCCCTGTACTCCATTCATCCGGGCACCGCAAAGATGTATCAGGATTTGCGGTAGCACTATTGGTGGAGGAGGATGAAGAAGGATATTGTGGCATATGTAGCTCGATGTTTGAATTGTCAGCAGGTTAAGTACGAGCATCAGAAGCCTGGTGGATTGCTTCATCAGATTGAGATTCCTGAGTGGAAGTACGAGCGTATCACCATGGATTTCGTTTTCGGACTCCCACGGACTTAGAGGAAGTTCGATGCAGTATGGGTTATTGTGGACACTCTGACCAAGTCAGCTCACTTCATTCCTATGGCAGTTTCATATTCTTCGGAGAGATTGGCAGAGATCTACACTAGGGAGATTGTTCGTCTTCATGGTGTGCCCGTGTCTATCATTTCTAACCGAGGTACGCAATTTACCTCGCATTTCTGGAGGGCAGTTTAGCGGGAGTTTTCATGAGAGTTGAGTTGAGCATAGCATTTCATCCTCAGACGGGCGGACAGTCCCAGCGTACTATTAAGATACTGGAGGATATACTACGAGCCTGTGTCATTGACTTTGGAGGTTCTTGGGATCAGTTCTTGCCATTAGCTGAGTTTGCCTACAACAACAGCTATCAGTCGAGCATTCAAATGGCTCCTTATGAGGCACTATATGGTAAGCGGTGTCGGTCGCTGGTTGGGTGGTTTGTGCCGGGAGAGGCTCGGTTGTTGGGTATAGACTTAGTGCAGGATGCCTTGGATAAGGTTAAGATCATACAGGATAGACATCATACAGCTGATTCCAGGCATAAGAGTTATGCCGATCATCGAGATCGTGATGTAGAATTCATGGTAGGAGAACGGGTGTTGCTTCGGGTGTCGCCCATGAAGGGCATGATGAGGTTTGGGAAGAAGGGCAAGCTAAGCCCTAGGTTCATTGGTCCGTTTGAGATTCTTGATAGTGTGGGAGAGGTGGCTTACAGACTTGAGGTGCCACCGAATTTATCAGATGTGCATCCAGTGTTTCATGTGTCTATGCTTCAGAAGTATCACGGCGATCCAGCCCATGTGTTGGACTTCAGCAGTGTCCTGTTGGACAAGGATTTGACCTATGAGGAGGAGCCGATAGCCATATTAGAGCGGCAAGTTCGTCAGTTGAGATCGAAGAGTTATCCTACGGTTCATGTTCAGTGGAGAGGTCAGCCTGCCGAGGAAGCTACCTGGGAGTCCAGGTCCAATATGCGGAGCCGATATCCCCATCTTTTCTCGATTCAAGTACTTTTCTATGTCCGTTCGAAGACGAACGGTTGTTTTAGAGGTGGAGAATGTGATGACCCAAAACCTCATCTCTCATGTTATAAGTCAAAATTGTGTTTCGAGGCCTTAAAACCCTCCTTTTATCTCATCTCATTTTGCGTGCGCAGCCCGGGCATATATCCGGGAAGCTTTTATGTGAAAAACTGAGAAAAATGCTAATTTTTCCTTAATATTGAATTTAAGTTGAGTTCGGTCAACATTTTGGGTAAACGGACCCGGACCCCTGATTCGACGGTCCCGGAGGGTCCATAAGAAAATATGGGACTTGGGCGTGTGCCCAGAATTTAATTCTGAGGTCCCGAGCCCGAGAAATAAATTTTTGAAAGAAATTGCTTTACTGAAATTATAAGAGTCTTTGGAAAATTTGATTATATTTGAAATTGATGATACCGGGCCCGTATTTTGGTTCCGGAGCCTGGTACAGGTTTAATATAGTATTTGAGTGATGTCAGTAAAATTTAGTAAGAAACGGAGGTCATTAGTTGTGAAATTTGAAACTTTGAAAGTTTTGAGATTTTTCTTAGAATTCTATGCTAAATTCGTTTTGTTAAGATATTAGTTTGGCCATTTGATCTCACGAGTAAGTCTGTAGGATATTTTTCACATTGTGTGCATTTTTGGTTTGGAGCCCCGAGGGCTCGGGTGAGTTTCGGGTAGGTCCCGGGGTGTTTAGAATTGGAAAATCACTCATGGTGCACAAGTTCTGGTATGCCCGCACCTTCGAGCCTAGGGCCGCAGGTGCGGACCTTCAGCCGCAGGTGCGGTCCAGCCCTTTTCCGCAAGTGCGACAAAAATTCCACAGAAGCGATTCCGCAGAAGCGGATACACCTCCGCAGGTGCAGCCCTCAGTGGCCTTGCCCATTTCTGCAGGTGCAGCCCTTTTTCTGCAACTGCGCAAATGCAGGTGCGACCCAGGGGTCGGGCAGTGTGTTTAAGTTATAACTTCATCCGATTTCATTTTCACTTCGTCACAAAAATAGTAGATCAAGGGCGATTTTCTCAAGAGATTTTCTTCCCAAATCATAGGTAAGTGTCCACTAACTAATTTCCTTCAATTTCCTAATGATTTTCATAAACTCTTATCAACGTATTGGGGATTTGGGTAGAGTTATGGCTTTTTGAATAATTGGAATTTAGACCTCGTTTTCAGGTCGGATTTCGAAACTAATTACATATTCGGGCTCGTGGGTGAATGGGTGATCGGGTTTTGGTCCGAACCTCGATTTTTTACCACGCGGACCCGGGGTCGATTTTTGACTTTTTAGGAAAAATGATAGAAAATTTATAATTAAGCATTGGGGTTGAATTATGATGCGAGACTACAATGCATAGTTTAATATGTAATATACCGTAAATTTGAGGTGCATTAATGATAAAAATACACTTGTTATGAGCTTAATAGAGTTTATTTTATGTGTAGGTGAATTGGAGATGGAAACGGAGCTAAAGGGATGCAAATACGTTGAAAATACGCAAAAGGAGACACTCGGGCGATAGCAGCGCGTCGGCCCCCTAAAGCCTGACCCTACCTTGCGTTAGGGGGGAGTTTGGGCCCAAACGCCAGGCTTTCCCTGGCCTTAGGGGTGCGTTAGAGCCCAAACACCCGGGGTCCCCAGTTTCGGCCAAATCCGAGTTTTGACGAGTTCAGTATTTCCCGGTTGAAATAGAAGTCTCTCACATGGTTAGGGTTCTCCCTAAACATATAAATAGACACCAAGCAACACAACTTAAACGAGAAGACGGAGGAGGTTCGGAAGGCATTCAAAGGATTCAACAGAAGAAAATTATTGAAGTGCCAAAACATCGATTTCTACATCTAGTATTCATTACTTTGTATTTCAATTATGCAATTTATTTTAGTTTTGATTCTCAATAACATGAGTAGATAAATTCTTTAGTCTAAGGTTTTGGTAGAGCCCGTTGGGGATGAATTCATTGTGATATTAATATATTTTGGTAGATTAATCTCGTTTTGTTCAACTACGTTCTTATTATAGTTGATTGAAAGGGCCCTTGATTAATTATTCCTATTTATTATGTATCTACTTGAGAAAGAGTGCATATTTAGGTAATTTCTTGAACAACACCACACCCGGAGTATAGACGAAAGTCATAACCGAGGGTTTAGAGGTTAGATTAGAGATAACGATACCTCGGTGCAATCTAAAGTGAACTTTATTGTGATCTAGCTAGCGTAACTTGAGAAATTGCGTTTAGTAAAGTATCATAATTACTTGAGAGAGATTTATGATAGTTAGAGCATTCATGATTGACAGAGATGGCCAATTAAATTATAAGAAATATCCAAGGAAGAATTCACCAACGGGGGAAACCATAACCGTAGACCCTTTATTATCATTGTTTACATTATATTGTTAGTTAATTGCTAATTTATTATTTTGTTATTAGATTTAGTAAACATCACCAATTGATATTCAAAAGTCTTGAGAAAAGTGATTAAGTAACAGTTTAGTATTTTATAGACTCAATTGATACGTAAATTCCCTGTGGGATCGACTTTGGGCGTAATACCCCAGATTATATTTGCAGCGCCCGTTTAGTCTTTCTATAAGACATAGCTGAGCGTGATCAAATTTTGGCGCCGCTGTCGCGGAATTAACGGTATTATCAATTGAGTTGAAAGAAATACAAAATTCTGAAACATAGTCAATTTTCTTTAAAATTTTCGTTTTCGCATTGAAAGTTTAACGTTTGCTAAGTGTTGCAGGTGTATGCCTAGAAACTCATCAAGGATTGGTGAAGTAATTGAAGCCTTATCAGACCCTGAGAAAGTTTTCAGGGCCATAAACCGAACCAACCGGAAAAGCAAACATCAACCACAAATTGAACAAGTTGAAACCGACATGGAAGATCCACACAACCGGAATAATCATGGGGATGATGTGGTAGACCCAGTCGCTCAAATAGGGGCAGAGACTCCTTTATATGACTGGGCATAAGCCACAGCTGAGAATTTGGCCACAGCGATACTTGTTCCTCAGATACAGGCCGAGTCCTTTCAGATTACAAATAATATGCTGCATCTATTGCAGAACAAAGGGCTATTCTCAGGGTCGTACATTGAAGACCCCCAGCAGTATTTAAAGAACTTCCTGTCAATTTGCAAGACTCAAAGGCAGCCAAACGTCACTCAGGAGGCAATAAAACTGTTGTTGTTTCCATTCTCAATGACTGGTGCTGCCCAGACTTGGCTTAACTCACTCCCCATCAACTCCATTACCACATGGGAGGATTTAGTCAAGCAGTTCATGAACAAGTTTCATCCACCCAACAAAACTGCTAAACAAATTGATGAAATCTTGAGCTTTAGAC
>ML410982.1:32139-66057 GCA_005239525.1 Nicotiana knightiana | reverse complement strand
TATATATTATATATATATATATATGTATACTCTCTTCTTCCTTGGCTGACAGAAGACAAAACTAAACTATTCCCGATAAGGGATAATCTTGTAACTTATGAGACTAAGAAAATGTACATAAATTCAGGAATATGAACTTCTCTTTGTGTCTCATTATCAAACACATGTAGTTACTGGATCATGCCAAAATGAAAGAAAGGTATAGCCTTAACATACCTTATCACAATATTACCAGTCACCAAATTGAACTCGCCTCTTCGCACCTTAATCTACAACAATGATAATAATACTATCATTAAGTTATGAAAGATACAACTATCCCACAACGAACGACATGCTTATTTTGTATTAAAACGGGCAGCATCTCCTCTATAATCCTTACTTCCTCCAAATTCAAGATAACACCAACAACAAAAGAACACAACAACAACAACATATATACATCATTTTCCATCCTTATACACACCATAAAATACTACAAAATAACCCAACACACCCTAATCTCTTCATACACAAAACGACCATTGTACTAGTGTCAAACGACCCGAAATTGTTACGATGAACGACCAACCCACCAGCATTCATTTATCTGGTGTTTCTCCACAACCGTCCTCCTATAATACTCCACAAAATATTAGTAAAACATGCAGCTCAACAGCAACACAAAACAGTCCATAAAACAGTCTGCTACAAGTGAATAACTCGAACTCGCGGCTTCTAATCACTGTCCCGTGAGTTCTTACAAGTATAGAACGATTTACCATGATTTTACAGTAGAAAAAATGAATTAAAGAGTAAACTTACCTTATTTTTTGGATAACTCAGCTCCTATCTTGGTTCTTCAAACTCTAGGTTTTTACCTCCAATTAGAACTTCAAAGGGAGAGAAAATCAATTAGGGTTTGTGGGAAATTTTTGGGAGGATTTTTGCAGAGCTTATGTATGGTTATTATGCCTTATTTTCAGTCTAATATATGAAGAAAATATGCCTTTAAAATACCTCCTTTGACGACCCAAAATGGCCCATTTTTGGGCTCTCCTTTAAGAAAGTAGGCGACACACCTACTTGTCACCTAGAAGTTTGCGCAGTCTCGCAAAAATTCTCATATCTCTTTACTCCAATATCACATTGACAAACAGTTTAATGCGTAAGAAAATAGACTCATAGATCTTTAATTTGATGGTGGAACATCCCATAACTCTAAGTATATTGGGAGAGAATTGCAGTTACATTTGACCTAAATTTAAATAGACTCATAGATCTTCAATTTGATGGTGGAACACCCCATAACTCTAAGTATATTGGGAGAAAATCGCAGTTACATTTGACCCAAATTTCCAGCAAAACTTATGAACGTAACTTGTGATGACTTTCATCGACTTTTGTTCTACAACTCGCTTGACTTCAAAACATAATACACAACTATCATATGACTAATATAAATCATAACATAATCTCCTTATCATGTTAATCACCCTAGTCTCACCCCAAAAGTACATGTTATAACATTCCAACTTGTCGACTTTAGACGAAACTTATTTTCTTCAATTGGTTTAGCTTCTAAGAATTCCAGCCCTCTTGGTACTTGCAATCCATGATCTTAAATATTTGTAACCTCCAAGTGAACATGATAACTTACTTTATATACTTCCAAAGATGATCTCATTTCTAAGCTTACATCGATTGAATTACGACGTACTCGTACGTACAGAAACATGAGGTGTGACAGGTTCGATGTAATTATTGTCTGGATATTGGATCATACATGACAAGGTTGCAAGAGAGTTGGCAAACTCATTATGGATTATTGGAACATGTTTGAACTCAATCATTGTGAACTTCTTACACAACTGTTTTACGCAGTGTAATAATGGAAGGATCTTGACATTCTTAGTGGTACATTCTCCCTGAACTTGATATCACCAAATAAGAATCTCCTATGACCAAAAGTCCTTTGATGTTCATGTTGACTGCCATCCTGATTCCCAGGATACATGCTTCATATTCCGCAATATTATTTAGGCAAGGGAACCTTATCTTTGATGAAGCCTAGTAATGATGTCTTGACTTAGAAATTAGGACTCTCGCAATTCCTACACATTTGAAATTTTCCGCTCCATAAGAAAACCTTCTCCAACCTAGGTATGAATCTACAATATCTTCCCTTGCGAACAACACTTCTTCATCTAAGAAGTATGTGGTGAGTGGCTCGTAATCCTTGTCCATCGGGTTCTCTGCGAGATGATTGGCCAATGCATATCCCTTGATAGATTGCGGCATCACTTACACAATATCTAATTCACTGAGAGGAATATGCCATTTGGCCTACTTTCTTGTAGGCATTAGATTCTGGAAGCATTACTTGAGTAGGTTGAGATGGGATATCAGAGTGATCCAAGTCAGCGTATAGCAGGTTCGTTCTAACAAGGTGTATCTGGTTTCCTACGATGTGAATTTCTTTCTCAAGTTATATATATATATATATATATTACTACCTCTTTCCAGTCTCGTCATGTTGTCCTAACACGGATCCGAATGCATTATTCAAAACGGACAAGTATAATAGAAGCAGCTTCCCGGGTTCGGGAGGAACTAACACTGGCAGTTTCGACAAATACTCCTTGATCCCGTCGAAAGCTTTTTGACACTCTTCTGTCCACTTTGTAACAGCGTCTTTCTTCAACAATTTGAAAATTGACTCGCAGGTTATTATCGACTGGGCTATGAACCTGCTAATGTAGTTTAGTCTACCAAAAAATCTCTTCACATCCTTCTTTCTTTTGGGTGGAGGAAAGTCCTGAATGGCCTTGATCTTTGAGGGATCCAACTCTACAGCTTTTTTACTGACGATGAATCCTAAGAATTTTCCTATAGGAACTCCGAATACACACTTCACATGATTCAACTTCGAATTGTACCTCCACAAACGTTCAAAGAACTTCCTTAAGCCACTCAAGTGCTCATCAGTCTTTTATGACTTGACGATGATGTCATCCACATATACCTCAATTTCCTTGTGGATCATGTCGTGAAAGAGGGTCGTCATGGTCCTCATGTAGGAAGCACCGATGTTCTTGAGAAGAAATGGCATGACCCTATAGCAATAAACTCTCAATATCATGGTGAACATTGTTTCTCCGCGTCTTTTTCGTGCATTAGAATTTGATGGTGTTCAGTGAAAGAATCCACGAACGATTGCAACGCATGCTTCATGCAGTTGTTGATAAGGATATGAATATTAGGTAGAGGAAAATCATCCTTTAGACTACCTTTGTTAAGATCTCGATAGGCCACACATATCCTAATTTTCCCATCCTTCTTCGGTACCGGTACGATGGTTTCCAACCACGTAGGATAATTGGTGACTCTCACCACATTCTCTTCTATTTGCTTGGTGACTTCTTCTTTTATCCTTAGACTTAAATCTTGCTTGAATTTTTTGTGTTTCTGCTTGATTGGTAGCTTGGAGGGGTCATTGGGAAATCGGTGCGAGACAATGTCGGTACTTAATCTGGGCATGTTGTCATATGACCAAGAGAATACATCGATGTATTTTCAGAGGAGCTCCAACAATTCTTCACTCTATTCTGTCTTCAAATGGATATTGATTCGATTTTCTTTCACATCTCCTACACTTCCCAAGTTAAATACATTTGTTTTTTCAAGGTTGGGCTTTTTTTGGCTCTCTAGCTACTCGATCTCTTGCGGGAGGTTCTCAGACATCATGTTTTCATCGTACTCTTCATAGTCTGGATTGTTTTAATCATTTTGATTACTAAGAAGGAAAACTAAGTATAAATAATGGTAAAAATTGAATTTGCAATGATTTCAGGAAAAAAGGTAATTATTTTATTTCATCTAAAGGTATATCTCAGCATTCAAAGAGGCAATTTAACAAAAAGTACAGGTAAGATGCAGGCCTCAATGACCGTGTGTTTTTTGAAAATTTCTATAATTCCACACTACCATGACTCTTGATGAACCAGGGATGGACTGGTTATCCAATTTTTCAAAGTCTCTCCTGCTTCGACATCCAGAATGGTTAGTGTCTTGATATCAGCTTCCCCGCAAGATTCCTCGATCATAGTCCCGAACAATCTTCCCATTTTATCAACGACGTCATCCTCTAGTTGTTAGCTCAGAACTGGTCCTGGAACACGCTCTGGTACAAAAGCCTTCTTCCTAGGGTTATCGCTATAGGTCTTTCCATCTTTACGTTGAAACCCCAAGATGACGGTTTCTTTCTGTACCTTCGGCTTAATTGCCTCTATTATCCCATCGGATTGGGCTCCAGCCCATTCCCAGGCCGGTACCCATAATTCATCATCTCTCGCATCACCATATTTGACCTGTACGGTGACTGCATACCATGGTTCTGCACGCTCTTCAACATTTATGTTGCTTGCATGATCTCGACCACATAAAATGCGACCCTATCTAATATTTCTATGAAAGGGATCACATGTGAGTGGAAGGAACTGCCCCTGCCATATGAATCCTGGGCCTTCCCAACAACAAGTTGTACGAAGATGAAATGTCCATCATTTGAAACAATATTGTAAACTCAACTGGTCCATTGGTAAGGCTAAGTAAATCTCTCTGATGAAATCCTTCTAATATCCATTGAAAGATCTCACTCTTATGTGTCTTTCTTATACTTCCCCCAAATGAATATCCAATTATCGTAGAGTAGAGAAAGTGAAAATGCTTACTCTGGATCCTTCGTCGACAAGCACTCGAGACACGACTTTATTCCCACACTTGACTGTGATATGAAGAGATTTTTATGGTCCATAACATCCACAAGAAGTTCATTCCTCCGAAAGGAAATCATGTTTGCTTCGACCTCTTTCCAATGGTTTCCACTAATGCCTCACTGGTAGTATTTCTTGGAACACTTACTCCTGAGTAGCTGCGTAGTCTATAATTTTTCCCATTCCCTTTGATTGGTAAGTCTGTGGCATTATTTTGTATTCTTCACTTCCTCATTTCTTATGGTGGAGATGAACCGTTATCGATATGTCTGACTCACCACAGGAGGTTTCATCTTCATGGTAATCAATGGAGACCCTTGAGGTAGCACTCATTGCTGCATCAGCATTCCTAGTAATGAAGATGCTCCCCTTTAAATCATAATCCTCGTCAAATGCAATCATATTGGTTCCTTAGTTTTGATGGTTTGGCAATGGATTACGGTTTCCATTTGGTGGGGCTAGGGTACATTGAATGGATCCACTCTTTATTAGTATCTCAATCTCTTTCTTCCGTCTATAGTAATCCTCAGTACCATGCCTAGGAACACCCGAATGGTAGGCACAACACTTGGTTGCGTCAGAATATTTGGAGGGTTGGTCAAGAATTCTCCTTTCGGCGAGGTATACCAATCCGACTCTCCTCAAAGTTTCAAACAACTAGGCTAAGGTTTAGCGATTGGAGTGATGTTTTTGGGATTTATTTCTTCAAAAATTTGGGCATGGCCTGGGTGCATAGGCGGGTATATTTTGGTGTGTGGTGGTTTGAAATGGGGCATATGGTCATGGTGGGTTTTGATGTATATTGGTTTGAGGGGGGAGGGGGATTTTAGTGATGTTGAGCATTGTAGAATGGTTGGGTGTAATATACTGGGGCATAAGTGGGTTGATGTGAAGGATGGGTGTTTGTGGGGTAAGAGTTGATTCGGCGAGGAGGACATAATTCATAGTAGGGGATAATTGTTGTTACTTCATCTTTATTATTATTTCCACTTCCTATGGAACTTGATTCTATAGCCTTACTGATAGCTTGCAGCACGACCATTGACTGTATTATTCCTAATGTAGTACCTTCTTCCAAGAAGTCTGTCATTTTAACTAGCTCAAGAAATTTTTGACCCATCATACCCATCATCGTTTCAATATAAATCCCCTCTTAGGCCCAGGTGGTTACTTGGTTAACACATTATCATCCAAAGGAGGTTGGGTCCTGGAAGCTTCTGACCTCCAGGGGCAAGCAGGTACTTATGAAATGACACTGCAGGTTTCTTCTGCAAATTCACCAAAGCAAACCTTTCTGGAGTGATCTCAGTATTAAATATGAAGTGATTGATAAAATCCACTGTCATTCCCTGCCACTCTCTCCAATTAATAGGGTCTTATCGGGTATACCAACCAAGGCGCTTCTTTCGTCAGACTCCTTATAAATAACTTCATTCTCAGCTTTTCATTTCTTCCCAGTCCAACCAATTTGTCACAATGGGCCCTCAAATGAGCGTGGGAATCACTCGTTCCATCAAAGTTGTCAAACTTTGGAGGCTTATATCCTGCGTGCATGTCAACATCGGGATGTTTACACAAGTCCTCATAATCCAGGTGCTCGCTCCCTCGAGCAACCGGGAGATTCTTCATTTGTTTTCTTAACACCCACAGTTCTTCTGACACTGACTCCTCTTCCTTGTATTTTGCTTCTTTCTCCATCTTAGTCTATTGGTCGATCTCATAGGGCACTCTGACCATGACAGATGCGGTAAATGTAGGATTGGAGGTGGCATAGACAGGTGGACCATACTGCTCATGTGTGGCGGTGTGTGCCGCAAGTATGTGCTAGGTCTAGTTGTTGGCAAAAAGTGACGCTGTCATGAGGAGGGGTGTGAACAAAATTTGTGGTGGATGGTTGATATTGTGGTGTTTGGACATAAATTAGGAAATAGGGTGTATGTATATGGGGTTTGGCAAATTTGCGGGGGTTACTGGTGGTATAAATTGGGTTGCGGGATTTGTAGTGACACCGGTTGGGTACTGGTTATTTGTTGGGGCGCTGAAGGGAAATGATCAGGGATTGAATCTAAGGAATGGAAGCAGGGTGGTTGTGAAAGTGACGTCATAGCCAAGTGTGCTAGCTCTCAGATATGCTCTACATATTCTCTCAGTGACTCCATTTCCTGCACCATTTTGGCAATGTGTTCGTCATTTGGGGATAATAATAAAGCAATAAAGCGAGAAAATAAGGAAATGTAGAAGTTAGTTTTAGAGATTGTACAAATATGAGCACATAGATATCTCCTAACATACGAAGGACCTCTCTTTGTTGGAGGTAGGCCTATATTGCGAATGTTTGACGAACAATCAGATTTTGACACATATCAATTCGGAGCAAACATTAGTTTTCACTGATAGGCTATGGATTACAATAAGATTGGAGTGGTGGTTACAACATTGTTTCATAGTTCACAGAAGATTACATGGGCTCATAGGCTCGCCCTTTGGGAAATAAAAAGGGGGTACAAGATAAAAGGAAATAAACCAGCCATTTAATAATTTTCGCTGGAGTCACCTCCCAAGATTTCTTCTTCAGGATCCTCTTCAGGGTCCTCTTCAACTTCCTCTCCCTCCTTATAATTGTTGTACTCTGCTTTTTCCTTGGGATCCTCCTCCAATGCTATTTCTGACTCAATCTCTATGTACTTAATCACCTAATTGTCCTCCTCCAGCGGCGGCAACATGTGGTTGACCGACCCTGGAACCACTTGTTGATGCATGGTGGTGGTAAAGAGATAGTGGGGCAAAATCTCGTGGTATATCTGCAAAGCTGTTGTTGCATCCTCCATTTCGGTCAATCCTTATATGTTAGGTCTGGCCAACTCACCCTCCTCGTTGATCCACACGAAGTACTCAGGCGTGCACCAGGAATTTTGCCATGATCAAGTAGTTCCATTCATCTTGGAACCCCCTCATCCTCGGAATTGGAATTTGTCTGTTGTAATCATCTTCATACAAAGATGTCCTTGACCAAAGAGGCACGTCTTGAATTAGACCAAATTTCCATAGAAACCTTAGAGGTGCGTATGGCTGAATTCCTTCCAGTCCCACTAACCCGATGAAGTATTTTCCGGGGCTCCTCAAGATTGCCTTTCCATTTAACCATGAATGTTTTTTGCTCACAAATTATCCACTCAGATGGGTCAACATGTCTCGACACTCCTCTTTCCTATGCGGCGTAACCTAGTGTCCCATCCTTTCATTATGGCTCCTAATCATGTTACTGATGCCCACAAAATAATCAATAGTTGGCTCCCTCTGAAAGAAAATTTATGTGGCCCATATCTGGAGTAGTAAGTTGAAGCCTTTGAAAAACTCATCCTCTGGAACATGCTAACAGTGCCTGTAATGTCTCTGCCAATATCATGGGAACAAGGGGTGACTTGAAAATTCCCTCAAAAAGTTGCCAAGACCAGGAGCAACAAGTTGGTGTTGATTTGTCCCTTTCTTTGAAGGAAAATTAATAATTCCAACAATGCTAGAGAAAGGGTTAGGGGGAGGATACTCTCCCATGCTACTTGATCGCATTGAAATTCTTCAAGATGCCACTCGTATATTTTCTGGTATCCGGATATGTCATACATATGGTCTAAACTCACCTATCTATCTTTAATGTTTCTCAAATTTTCGTTGTTAGACCCAATGCATGAAGCAACATGTGGTCCGGCATGCTGCTAGTATTGGTTTCCTCCAGGCAAACGGTAACTTTGTGAAGCTAGTGATTTTCTCCAGTGTTGGTGCCAATTACAATTGACCCTAGGTGTGTTCTGATCTTGTTCCCATTCTCCCGGCGAATGTTTCTCCACCACTGCTTCAGCTTATGTAGTGCACCCATGACCATGTTAATCTCGGGGAAGTTGCGGTTGATTTATATCTAAAAATGTGAAACAGTTTGGTAAGTGTTTGCTCCGGATCTTTAGCTTTTTGTTTAGATTGGTTCTTCGTTCCACAAAAGGCATGTCGTTGGGTGCATGACCCATAGACAATAAGGTGGCGTTCCCAATCGTGAGTTAATACCAAGGAACGAGTCACTTAAGATTTATGCAGTATGTCTTGTGTTTGCTATAGTAGAGAGTTTCCTAATTTTAGAGTTAGACTGAATAACTGCGAGAAATTATGTCAGTTGACCTGATAAAGGCGTTCTCTAAAACTAGAGAATCTTGAAAGAAGGTTCTAGGAATGTAAAATACAACCCTCGCATGTCATTTGTATGTGATTGTGTATGGACAAGACTCGATAGGAAAAATGTGATGATAGTATATACATCAGTAACGGATAATTGTGATACCAGTAGCAGTATAAAAGCAGGCAAAAAGTACATGTTTTACATGGCATAGAAATGTAAATAGGTAAGACAATCAAACATATATTTTGCAAAATTAGGCACAATTAAAGAAGAATATAAACAAACATCCCGAATTTCAGGTCTAGCCTAAGTCTGCTAAGGTCAGAACCTAAGTGTAAAATCCCCTGCAGAGTCTCCATGTTTTTGCACTCTATTTTGCATTGGCCAAAATAAGATTCAACTAGTAGTTCTTCTGATGTTGATAAAAGAGAGTCGCCACCTAATATTTACGGCATATTAGGGTACCTATGTGTTTATAAGATTATTATCCTAATGGTCCGCTAATTGGTGAGATTCAGATAAGGATTCTAGTTATTCTAAGAGGAGAGTGTTAGGCATCCCTTAAAATCTACTTGAGGTAGCTCCTTAAACTTAGGATAGGTTCGGGAAAAGAATATGTATATTCTAGTTAATTAGTTGTTGATCTTACTAAGTAAGATTTATATAAAACGTCTTTGAAAAAAGCTCACTGTTTTGGAAAAGGTTGTACATTTCATTCTTTGAAAGGAAGATGTTATTCATTTGTAAATTCAACTTTATAGGGCGAAATTAGTTTCTTTTAAAATGGATGTACTTTAAGTTAGGAATGGGGTATAACTTGTTAAAATGACATAGGTTTCAGGTCCATTAATTTTTTCCTTCAAACGACTAAGTGTGATTGATTTTTATTCTCCTTTGAAAACAATGCTTATATTTTACATGGCATGTTTGATGTTTTTCCAAGGTAGTTGGATTTTGTTTTTGAATCTGTCAAAAGCTTAAAAATCACCGAATATTGTTAGAGATGAACATAAGTAAACTATTTTCTTTATTGAGACGATTAGATTTAAAAATATTAATAATGATTAATCGTTAGTGTAACTAAAGTAAAATTTCAAATTTAACTTTTAACTACGTGTTTCAGTTTGCCTATGTTCCTAAAAAATCAAAATATCAAAACTATTCAAATAATAAAGTTAGTTTTCAATGATACACACACAGAGTGACAATAACAAACAATTATCATTCAAGATAAAAGAAAAGGCATTGGGCTCTTTAACTATTGGGTTGGCAGGCAAACCAGGCCCATCGGGTTTTAGCTTAACAACAATGAACTCCAACAAAGCGAGGAAAGAGAGCAATCTAGATTTGGAACTTGGGTCTGAGTGCATGCTCAATTCGAAACATGCACATAAAAAGATTAAGAAAGCCATAAGTGTATATCAATATAGAACGAACAAGACAAAGATGATAATAAGGGATGATAATAAAAAACTAAGGAGTAAAATCAATTTTATTTTGTGTTAATCCCATGAAGATTAATAAAAGTTAGTAACTAAAAGCTTAGGGTAAATCCTTATCCATGGATAGAATTTTCTTGTGGGCCCCTGACACTTTAGAGTTCACAAGGGTCTCAAGGACCCCGAGCAGTGCTTGTGTCAGGGAGGGGTGTCTTAAGCACAAATCAGGTTTCATAGCCAAATACCCTTAGCCATCCACTCTTACTCTTCCTCAGAGATTTAGAAACAAATGAAGTGTCAGCTTAGCAGTTAACATGAAAGTAGAACTAGACACAAAGATTCAGAAACACAGAATTTTAACAAACACCACAGAGAATATCATTATTAGATTGCAAGGATATGAACAGATCAGAATAAATCACAACTTGACTTTAGAATTTATAACTCCTAAATATGAAGGCAACCTACTGCAAGGTGATTATATGGTGTAGTAATATCAATGGCCTTAATGTTGATTATAGCATGCATCATGACACTTAGGAAGGTTATCACAAAGACATGAGAACATGGAGACCTAGTGGCATACTATCAGTAAACCAATTCAAGTTCAGAAGTGCTTGGTCAAGTGAATTGAGCATTGGTAAGTTATAGGGAAAGTCGCATACATTAATTTCATTAACTCTAATGAAGCTTTAACAATTCAGGTTCATTGAACAGGTTCATAACACTTAAAATAAGCCAACAAACACTCCAGTAGTCTTCAAAACAGTTCAGAGCTAACATACATATGCCGAGAGCAAACTTTATGGAACAATTACACTAGCACTGAGTCAAACTTCCCCAAGATGATAGCAAACAACAGAGACATCAATGCAAGCAGAAAAGATCAATTTTCCTAATAGTATGATATCTAGTATGCAATAATGTGAAATTTAATAGGTTTTCAAAAAGTTAGAGCCAAATAGAACTTTAGTTCATGATCAGGTTTTTCCTATGTATAGTGGTATTAGACAGACATGGATCAATAGACAAAGGTGTCCATTCTTAGTTAATTAGAACAAGACAGACAGACCATAGTAAATTCATTTAAACTAGTGAGTTAGTTCATTAGCAAGTCACATCATCAGAGTGCAATTCCAAATCTCAATCCACATTATAAACACACATGAATCACCAAATATACATCAAGGCAGACATATCAAATATAAGGCATGAGCTGCAAGGAAAAACCATTCATTGATCCAAGATAAGGCTACACAGCTTAACATGCATGAGGGTCAAGTGAATCCTATTACTGGAGATATGGAATCTTATCAAGATATTTGGAAGAGTTCCAAACATGATTTAATTAACTTATCTAGTAAGATAGTGTTTATATGATTATTACTTCAACTGTCAGAGGTGGATCACTCATAAAATCAACATAAGAGTTCAACTCAACTAATCATAAAGACTTAATAAGATCTTTTAATAAGGATAGAAATGCAAAATCATTCTAACTAGTTAAACTATAAAGGTTAAGGTTCATATGACCATCACAGATCGAATAACATCACAAAACAATATAGTTATCAGGAAATATCATTAGCCTATGAAGAAAATAGGAAGACATAAATAGCAGGACATAGTAGAAGTTCTATACTAGCATGCATAGCATCTCAGACATGATGATCAAAGTGGCACAATGCAACAAGTATTAGCATAACTTTCAAGAGAGGTTAAAAGCCTGATTTAGTCTACCTTGGTCATGATATACATAAAAATTACTTAATTAACACAAGGAATCACACATAATACTATCAGCATAAGTCTTTAACTTAATTAATCTTAAAAGGTTAACATGATTTAAGAGTAACAACAATACAAACAGACTTGCACTCAACTTAGTCATAAGATGTGATTCATGCTCAACACAAATTTAGTAATAACCAAGACAACATGATTTATCCAGAGAATCACTAACTTAGCAGTAGAATGACATGCAAAAGTAGAACATAACAAGGACAATCATATAGCACTGATGCATATTATAAACGAAGGGAATTAATAGGGGAAACACCACAGATACCAGAATCACAATTAATTCAAATGCAGAAAGAGGGTTAGTTTACTGACCTTCTGTAGGGCAGCAAACCAAGTAAATGTCGACTCTTAGCAGCTCCAAAGCCAGCTAAGGAGAAAACGAGAAAAAGTCCCCGAGTCCCCTAGGCTCGAAAAAGAAGTGACCGACAAGGAAGCCTCGCAAGCCTAAGGGAAATGTTATTCCCTTATCTTTGGAATCAGTCTGCCGGCTAATGGACGAGTTCGAAGAGGAAGAGCAAGCAGAAGAAGAAACCGGGTTGGTGGCTCGCCTGCGGGCTACAGTTTTAGCACAGAATTTCTCCAAGCCGAAGGCAATCAACAAGGGAGCTTCGGCCAAGGTCCCTGATCCAGAAGTCACCCCGTCCCCAGCAAAGACTACGAAGGGAGAGTCTCAAGGCAAGGCTCCCCAAACAACAGAAGAGGCCCCTGGGGTCGAGCTTGGGGTGGCCGACAATTCTGACTTCCCCCAAATTTGAGATTCCATGATTCGAGAGGCCAACATGCCGGAAGGTCAGCCGGTCGATCTTCATGGTTTCTTTGACGCGCTCGAAGCTACTACTTCCGAGGAGATCCTCGGGTTTGGAGACTTACCGATGGTGAGGAAGGTACCATCACCGGGGGCCACTGGATCTCCATCAAGATCGAGGTTGGTAGACCAATTTTCGGCTCCAAGTGCCAACCCTAACTGCAAACGGCATCTGGTGCTGACTGTCCCCGAAGATGCTCGAGTTTTTTCCCCCCAGATTTGGGTCGCCAGCTATCTGAGAGGATTGAGTGACCGAAGAGGACCAAGCGGTTATGAATGTTGTGGGGGCCGCCTGCTTTTTCAACGAGGCCCAGCATGCACTAAATCGGGTATTTTGAATGCTCCATGATAGTGAAGCCGAGTTAGAGATAACAATAATGACCCAATTCTGCAGATCCGACTGAGGCTCGAGCAGATCGATCAGCGCAGTAAGAAGGTTGAAGATGTGTTGGCCGAGGCCGAGGTTTTCAAAGGAAACATGGATATCTTTGCCGCGATGAAGGAGACTGTCCAGGCTCAGTTGGATTCGGCCAAGACTCAGCTTCGAGCTGAGAAAGAGAAAAACTCGGTGCATACCGAGAAGATTAAAGAGCTTTAATCTCAGCTGAATTTAGCCGCCAACAAGCTCGAGGAGGCTAAGTCTGAGGTGGCCGAGGCTGGCATCATGGCTGATGAAAAGGTGGCCTAGTTCAAAATCAACGTCGAGGCCATCTAGACCAAATCCATAAGCATGATTGACTATCCGAAGTGGCAAGCTCGGAGTGAGGCCCTCGAGTATGCTCAAGCCCAAAACTTCAACATTGCAGCCGAGATTGACAATGCCCGAGCAGAAGAAAATCGAGCTCGGAAGCTGGCCTTCCTTGAAGACGAATCCGACGGCCTCGGTGAGTTCGAAGAAGAAGAGTTTAAGGAAAGAGATGTTGAGTCTGACGGAGACCAAGCTTCTTAGGACTTAGTGTATTTTTACCCTTTTCTTTTTGTACCTTTTTTTGGACCGTTTATGGGCCGTTGTAAAGATATTACATCGGGTTGTGTTGGTTGCCCTTGTAAATAATTTTGATGTATGAAAAAACTTTTCTTCCCCTTTTGCCTTATAAAATTACGAAGCCATATTCTAAGGTCCGAGGTTGAGATGATTTTCTTGAAACTGAATAAATGTAGCCTTTGGGCTTTATGGTCGAGCGAGGGCCTGCTCGAACTCGAAATAAGGTAACCCTTAGGTTTTGTAGTCGAGAGAGAATGATCTCTCAAACTCGAATTAAAATCATACCTTATGCCTTTGTTTTTTTGTATTAGGCCGATCCGGCCTTTGTAAAAAGATTGTTTATATATGTAAGGCTGTCTACCCTTTTTGGGTCCAAAAAGTTTTTACCATTCGTATTTACAAAACTTGGGATCCCTTAGCATGAAATAATAAGGAATCGTTTGAGAGCTCAAATAACTTTTGCATTCATTAGAGTTTTTGAGGCTTGAGATTATCGATGCCTTTTATGACTTTTTCGGGGGTAGCCTTTAAAACTGGTTATGAAAGAATTTGAAGGCCTATTTAGTTACGTAATTCGGACGTCTCTGAACTGTGTTAATTCGGCTGTATCCTCTTAGTATGGGATCTACCCATTAGACTTATTTTACCGTTTACTTCGGGCTTTCCCGAAGTAATAGTCCCCAAGTGGGGTGGCCGTGGCCTTTAAAATTTGAGGTTGATTGTAAAGGAGCCTCAGATACTGTTGAATTGTTCTAAGTTAGTATGATCCATGGTTGCCTCATTAAAAGCCTCGCCGGCAAACCCATTTGGGACAAAATTGGTCTAAGGAAAAAAGAGTGCAACGCGTGCTTTCAGACCTAAAGACTTCGTGTTGGAAAATCCATCCCTGTTTCTGGTTGACCACCTGCAAGAGTTAGTGTAAAATAGAAATGAAAATGGAAGGGGGGTCGTACCTTATCAGTAGTATCATTTAGGTGCGGTATGTTCTAATTACTTGGTAGTTATTCCCCGTTCATTGTTCCGAGCTTGTACGATCCTTCTCCGGTGACTTCGAGAATCTGTTATGGTCTTTCCCAATTCGGACCGAGTTTTCCTTCATTCGGAGTTCAGGTGTTGAGGGTGAATTTCCTTACCACTAAGTCCCCGACGTTAAAATATCAAAGATTGGCTCTTCCATTGTAGTACCTTTCGATCCGCTGTTTTTGGGGGGGCCAATCGGACGAGAACGACTTTGCGTATTTCATCCAACAATTCTAAGCTCGTACTCAGGACCTCGTTATTTGATTCTTCTGTTGCATATTGGAACCTGATGCTAGGTTCTCCGACCTCGACCGAAATTAGAGCTTCAGCGCCATAAACTAATGAGAACGGTGTTGCTCCGGTACTGGATTTTGATGTTGTGCGGTATGCACATAGAACCTCGAGTAGTATTTCCCTCCATTTCCCTTTGGCGTCGGTCAATATTTTCTTAAGATTTTGGATGATGGTTTTGTTAGTTGATTCGACTTGACCGTTCCCGCTGGGATGATAAGGTGTTGATAGGATCCTTTTGATTTTGTGATCCTCGAGAAATTTAGTCACCTTGTTGCCGATGAACCGCTTTCCATTATCACACACAATCCCGGAGGGCATCCCGAATTGACATATGATGTGGTCCCAAATAAAGTCTATGACCTCCTTTTCTCTGACTTTCTCGAAAGCCTGTGCTTCAACCCACTTTGAGAAATAATCAGTCATAAATAAAAGAAACAGAGCTTTACCTGGGGCCGATAAAAGAGGGTGGACGATGTACTTTCCCCATTCATGAATGGCTATGGGGATAAGACCGAATGGAGCAGTTCCACAGGGTTATCAATCATTGGCGCATGCCTTTGGCATTTGTCGCATTTTCGAATGAACTCTTTGCATCTTTATCCATGTCGATCCAATAGTACCTGGCTCTGATCACTTTGTGGACGAATGATTCGGCACCTGAATGATTTTCGCTAGTGCCCTCGTGGACCTCCCTTATGACGTATTCGGTATCTACCGATCCCGGACATATTGCTAATGGACCATTGAACATCCTTCTAAACAATGTTCCTTCTTCGGACAAGCTGAATTGTGCTGCCTTTTTGCGCAGAGCTCTCGACTCCTTTGGATCTTATGGGAGCATTTCGTTCTTCAAATAATCTACTTATTTGTTTCTCCAATCCCAGGTCAAACTTGTGGAGTTTATCTCGGCATGACCTTCTTATATCACCGATTTCATGAGTTGTATGGCTTTCCCTTGAATTGAGTTCGTCGTCTTTGAATGATGACCCTAAGTTTGTGAGAGCATCGGCCTCACTGTTCTGATCTCGAGGTACATGTTGCAAGGTCCATTCCTTGAATCGATGTAGAGTTATTTGTAGCTTATCCAAGTACCTCTACATTCGGTCTTCTTAGACTTAAAAGGTTCTGTTAACTTGGTTTACTAGGAGGAAGGAATCACACTTAGCCTCGATGACCTCCGCTCCCAAGCCTGTAGCTAATTCGAGACCTGCAATCATGGCCTTATATTCGGCCTTTAGTCAACTTTGTGGTTTTGATAGATTGTCTAACTGTTAGTACGATGCCTCGTCCGGACCCTTTTGCATTCGAAGCACCATCTGTAAAGAGGGTCCAGACTCCCGAGGATGTATCTGATTTTACTAATAGTTCTCTTTCAACCTCGGGCACGAGGGCTGGCGAAAAGTCAATCGCGATGTCTGCCCAGATTTGAGACTTGATGGTTGTTCAGGGTCGATATTTAATATCGTATCCACTAATTTCTACGGCCCATTTGTCCAACCGACCCGAAATCTCGGGCTTGTGTAAAATATTTCGAAGTGGATAAGTCATTACAACGCATATTATATGGCATTGAATGTATGGTTTTAGTTTTCTAGAGGCGCTAATTGAAGCGAGCACCAATTTTTCTAAGTGTGGATATCTGGTTTCGGCCTCACCTAAGGTCCGACTAACATAATAGATAGGGAATTACGTACATTGTTCTTCTCGTATCAAGACTCCATTTACTGTTATCTATGAGACTACTAAATACAAGTAGAGTTGCTCGTCTGCTTTTGGAGTGTGAAGCAGCCGCGGGCTCGATAACTACCGAGGCCTGTTGGCATTCCAGAGTCCACGTAAAATTATTCTTCTTCTTCAATAACGAGAAGAATTGGTGACTTTTATCTGAGGATCTCGAAATGAATCGCCCTAGGGCGGCTATGCGCCTGATTAGCCTCTGCACCACTTTTACATTATCTACTACGTGATTTCTTCGATAGCTTTGATTTTATTGGGGTTGGTCTTGATCCCTCGATTGGATACCATGAAGCCAAGAAACTTGCCTGACCCGACCCCGTACACACATTTTTCTGGGTTGAGCTTCATGTTGTACCTCTTCAGTATATAAAAAGTTTCCTGCAAATGCTTCAAATGGTCCTCTGCTCGCAAGGACTTAACTAATATGTCATCAATATAAACTTCCATTGTTTTTCCTATTTGTTCTTCGAACATTCGATTTACTAGGCGCTGATAAGTTACACCAGCATTTTTTAGTCTGAATGGCATTATATTATAACAGTAGGTGTCGTACTTAGTGATAAACGAGGTCTTTTCCTGATCGCCCGGGTTCATCTATATTTGGTTTTACCCCGAGTATGCATCGAGAAAATTGAGAATCTCGTGGCCGGCTGTGGCATCGATCATATGATCGATATTAGGAAAAGGAAAAGAATCCTTAGGGCATGATTTATTCAGGTCTTTATAATCTACACACATTTAAGCTTATTTCCCTATTATGGACTACCACTACGTTTGCTAACCATTCAGGACACTTTACTTCCCGAATGAATCCTATTTTGATAAGTCTCGTTGCCTCGTCCTTGATGAAGGCATGCTTTACCTCGGACTGGGGCCTTCTTTTTTGATTCACTGGATGGAATTTCGGATCCAGGCTCAGTTTGTAGGTGGTGATTTCCGGTGGGATCCTTGTCATATCGAGGTGGGACCAAGAAAATCAAAGTAATTCATGTTAGACCCTAATCTTTGACTTGTACTGATTATGCACATCGGACTAGGTGACAACTGGGTATTCGATCGAGTTATGCTTTATCTATTGTGAGGCCACCAATCTTCGTACATTTAATTCTTGAGTGAAGGCCTAAACGGCCCAATCATCGACAACTGGTGGTAGATCTATGCATTCCATCTGGAATCGTGACACACATTCTCTGAGCATCTCGTTGTCTTTCTGCTTCACTTTGAAGAGGCTCGACTTCCTATTCTCGACCTTTATGGACCCGAAATGTGCTTTAACGAAGGAATCTGCGAGTATGGAAAAAGAATCAATAGAATTGGGTGGCAGATTATGGTACAATATCATTGCTCCCTTTGATAGGGTCTCCCCGAATTTCTGCAACAGCACAGACTCGATCTTGTCGTTCCCTTTAATTGTGCATGCATAAGAAGTGACATGCTCGTTGGGTTATGTTATCCCATTGTATTTGGGAATTTCCAGCATGCGGAACTTCTTCGGAATTGGTTTTGGAGCCGCGCTCGGGGGGAATGGTTTTTGTACAAACTTCTTTGAATCCAAGCCCTTCAAAATCGGTGGTGCCTCCGGAATTTGATCAACTCTGGAGTTATATGTTTCTACCTTCTTGTCATTGGCTTCGATCTTCTTCTCTCCTGATTCAACCCGCTTTGTTAGCTCCTCGAGCATCTTCATGATAGTGGGATTGGTCCCTGATTCATTTTCGTTTGATCTTCTTGGCACCGATTCAGCCCCATGAACAACTTTGTGTGATGGTTTGGACTCAATCCTGCTCGGTGCATGGTTCTAGTTTTGGAGTTGTGCTATTGCAGCTTGTTGAGCTTGCAACATCTCGAATATCATTCAAAGGATGATCTCGCCTTCTTCGCCACCCTATTTATTCTGACCGGCTGATCGAACATCTCTGCAGACGTTATTATCCGGGTCGACGACTAGATTTTCATTAATAGCAATATGGTGACTGACATCGATGGGGTCTGCGACCGGAACTTCCTCGAGGTCAACTGGAGGCACTTCGCTCCTTGGGGTGGCTATGTTGTCGTTTTCGCCGTGAAAATCGAGGCCATTGTTGATGTGTGTGGGTTCCGCTTGAGAGTTCAACATGCTGATCCTGGAATAAAAAAAACACTCATAAGAACAAGTACAAAATGGTGTGTGTTATGATAATTAGCACCAAACAATCACTTTATCCTTAGCCCCACGGTGGGCGCCAAACTGTTTAACTCGGATAACAATTAAATTTATAAGTGGTTTTAAGGATACGTGATTTCACTTGGCAAAAACTGAGAAAATGCGTAAATTGATATTAGAAATTAACAGTAAATAAAAATAAAACAAACCAAATATGATGTGTGGTGTTGCCCTCGAACCAAACAAGTATGCTATCGGTAATATGAACTGAGCAACAGAGTATTGAGACCTTAAGAGAATAATATAGTATATTGCTTTGAGTAGTTTTAATCCGATCTTTATAAAATTATTAGAACCACATTTATATAGTAGAGGAGTTCTACTTATGATACAATTCTAAATACAGTAAGAAATCTCATGATTGGCTGAGTATACGACCTCGACTTGATACGTGCCGAGATTCCTGCCGAGATCCTCGCTCGATCTCGGATATTTCGGCTTACCGTTACTTGACTAGGTAAATCTCCTTCGATCCCACTCAATCTTCGTTCCGCTCAGTCTCGATCTTAGTTGATCGTCGTCCTTGACCGGTCCTCGAATTAAGGGTTCAGCTACCTAACTTCATATTGAGGCTCGATACAATATGGGGCGGAGTTGTGGTCTATCATGATCCAACCTCGATTATTCACAAAACGGACAGACTCGTTCTGACTGTATACATAAGAAATATGAGGTTAAGTCCTTAAAATTCGATTTGGGGCTTTGCTTTTAAATTGACGTGTGTTTTCAACGTTTACTCTTGGTAAATTTAATATTTTGTGCGAGATGACGTCTACTCACTATGTGAACTATTATTTTCAATTTGGCATGCTTTTTATAAACTTTACGTGACCTAGTATTTCTTTAAATGAGAAAAAATGGCTAACTTGTTATGTTCTTAGATTTTGTTCGCGGCCAACTAGTTAAACTACTTTCTTTACTTGCTTATGTGTTATTTTTGACCTACAACTAAAGATGCCACCAAAGTTAACGACATGTGATTAACAATTATCACAACGCCATGCCTCTAAGGTGGCGCACATTTTCTATTAACAATTTCATTGTGTGTGTTTGAACTGTGGTGGTTGCCATGAAAACATCAAAGTCCGCTTTGCGATAGAGGAGAAAAAGATTTTTTATCATCTCGCGCTTCCCCTTCTTCTTTGCACTCAAGACTTGCGAATACGCAATAAAATTATTATTTAGCGTCGGGTTGGAGTCAGTCTTCTATCCATGGCTCATTGATTGCTCACAAAGACACAAATTGACTTTCTAATTTTCTTTATTAATTCGACACTTTGCAAACCAGGTCAGACACTTATCCTTCGTATTTATTCTGTAACGATTCGAACGGTCATTTTGAGAATTAACATCTCATTTGGTAGCTTAAGGTCTCGAATAATTTCATATTGTGTATTATGACTTGCGTGTATGATTGGATATAGTTTTCAAGTGATTCATGATTGATTTAGAAGAATGGTTCCTATTTTAGAAGCTTTAGTGATAAGAGTTGATCGTATCTAGACTTTTGTCTAGACGACTCCGAAATAATATTTTGATGGTGTAATACCTGTCATTTTTGGACTAATTTTTGGAAATAGAGCTTACGTATGGAATAGCCAACCTTTTGTTTGACTTGGAGGCCCAAAACGTGAATGACAGTATATTAGGCCAAGCCTTGTAAATACCATTTACTTGATTAAGAATATATATATTGGGTCAAACGTTAGATTAAATAAGGAAACAAGTGGGCCAACCCAACTTCCTAGTGTTCCTTAGGGGTGTTCAAAACCGATCCGAAACAAAAACTGATTTGAAACCGAAGCTTAATGGCTTATTGGTATCGGGTTGACGGTCTAACGGGAGGGGAACAGATTGAAATTTTTATATTAACGGCTTATGGTTTGGGGGCGGATTATTCAATTTTCTTAACGGATAATCTGTTAACCCGTTAAGAATATATATATATATATAAAAAAAAAATTTATCCATATATATAAAATATAAAAGACCTTTCCTGTTTCCACAAAGTTCCAGTACTCTGTCTCTATCTACTCTCTAAAACATAAGCCAAAACTCAAAAGCCCAAAACCATAATGCCTAAACCTAACGCCCCTCTCGCCATAGCCAGAGCAGTACCCTAACGCCTCTCCCTCAGTCCCTCTTGTTGTTTCGGCTCTCGCCTCTCCCTTAGTAGTCAGTCCCTCTCGTCGTCTCGCCTCTCCCTCTCGCCATAGCCAGAGCAGCAGAAGGTAAGTTTCTTTTCTTATTGATGTCTTTAAAATCAAAGAAAAGATACATTTGATTTGGGGTTCACCGCATCTCCTTAACGATTCTGGTTCTACCTATTCTTTTCCTTCGCTTGTATACTAACGATATATTCGAATTGATGGGTATATCAATCGATTCAATTACTTTGGCTAATGTGAATGTCTCTTCAGAATAAAAGATTGGAACATGTGCAATCCTAGTTGATTTTGATTAAATCAGTCAAATCCTTTCGGAGAAAACAGTGTTCGATATGAATACTCAATACTGTGTTATATATCTGTAATTGATGGATTTTAGGAAGAAAATGTGGTTCTTCTTATCCCTACTTATTTAATCAAAATGGTCAAATTTGAAAGAAACAAACACCTATATTTCTGCTTAGTTATGGAAGAATATTGTATACTGAGAATGATATATTTGGTAAGAATTCGAATTTAAACCATCAAGGCTTCAACCTTCAGTTGTTGAATCTTACCGTTTTGTTGGGGTCTGAATCTTAGTGTTTTGTTGATATCTCTGGATGTTATTTGTTTGTTTACTGTAAAAGTTGGTTTTCAGAGGAATCTTCTGCTGGTTTATCATAATTTCATTTCTCTTTTGGAATTGCATTTAACAACATCATGCTTAACAGGTTGGTATAGCATATCTGTTGGCTTTCGAAAGTGCAAATGGTCTTGTAGTATGTGCAACTGAAAATATTGAATATGATAGGTATGTAACTTGTACGATGTTCTTGTCTTTGTTTCTTGCTAGTTCATTGAAGATATCTGGTGCTTCTTTGCTGTTTAAACTTTGTGCCATTGATCTCTTGAAAAAGTTTCGGAGAGCTTTTAGGGAAAGAGAAAAGAGCATTGTTAATTCTTGTTAGAAAAGGGCATTACCACTTGATAGAGTAGGTGAATTATCCCCAAGAAAAGATTTTTTTTTTTTTATGTCTCAACAATTGACATTTCTGTGAATAACGAAGAAATACTTAACGTGAATATTTTGACAAATTCGGATAATGAACTATTAAGTTACTACCAACATGTACGTGATATGATATATCTTATTTAGAAGTTGCTTATGTATAGTTTCTTTCTTGAGACGTTTCCATACTTTCTGGATATTTTGGAATTGCTTGTGACATTGCTCTATAAGTTTTAAGCGGAGTGGTGGAAGTCAGATACTAAAGCTTAAGAAGGACCTTAGGGCTTAGGAGGGGCTGAAACTGTATTTTTCAGCCTGGTGGAATCTTGCATAGGCGGCTGGCAATCTGCCTGGTGAAATGCTTAACAGACATGTTTAGCAGTTCTCATAGTTTCTATTGCTCATAGTTTCATGGCCTGTTTAGCCTTCAGGCCTGCTGGTTTATCATAGTTTCGTTGTTTGTCATTTGTTTGATACTAATAATTGAGTTCTTCTCTCCAGGCATGGATGAAGTGGTTTCTGTCATAATAGATACAGGAAGCTACAAAAGTAAAAAACATAATGCTGAAATCCTGCTCAAACTCAAAGGGGTTCTCTGGAAATGGAATTTGTGTAGTATGCTTAGAAATCCCGCTCAAGATTGCATTGAAGTCTAAAAGTTAGATTTCTGACTGAAAAATAATACATATATGTTTGCTTGCTCTTGTATTAATCCTTCTGCTTACTGCTTACTGCTTACTCTTGTATTAATCTGTTTATATCTAGTGCTTGATCTTATGATGTTTGGTAATGCAGGTAAGTTTATTTTGCCCAGTCCTACTGCTTATACAGTTTCAGTAGGTTTATAGCCTTGGAGTTTTGCAGCAGTTACATTTTATTATATTTTTCGAGTAGTCAAACACATCTTAAGTGATAGTTGAGCAGTAGTTGAACTGCCATACATCTCATCCGATATACTACCATACATCTCATCCCTTAACGCCAAACACAACTTATTTATTTCATTATACTTTCAACAAAAGTAATTAATGCACACAATATAGACTTAATTAGGCCGATAAACCGTCTGATAAGAGCTAAACCGATACCAATCCGCCCGATATCTTATCGGGTGGCTAGCGGATTAATATATTTAAAAGCCGATAACCGATAAGCCAAACCGTTAAGAGTAAATAACCGCTCAATCCGCCCGATAAGCAGCCCTAGTGTTCCTTACTTTACAAAGCCTTAGAATGGCTTAAGGGGAAATAGCTTTAGAATCAAATTGAGGAAAAGAAGCTGCGGAAAACTTACTTGTGCCCGACGCCGGGTTAAGGATTAACAAAGAAGAACAATTTTTTTATCTGTTGCTTGGGTCATTATTGTTTGAGGATACATAACTGGCGTGGGCAGGGAACTAAGAAAACTTGAAAATTTCTTTGTGCAATTCAACCAACAATCAGGTATATATATATAATCTTATCCATATAACGTGCCTTGGATTACATTAGAATTGATGTGGATATCAAATTCAATTCTGAATGATGACAAGAAGTAAACTATTATGGTAATGGATAAAGCTTCTAGGGTAAAGTGAAGATCAGATTTGAACATTACTAGAGTATTTGGATTATTATTATTATGGTGATGGGTTTTGGATGGTGTTATTTAAGTATGGACATGTAATATTTTTTATATTAACATTTGTTTCCTCCTCTCCATATACCAAGTGGTCAAAGATATTGAGGAGTAAGATTGACAGAGAAATACAAATAGTTTTTTCCCATTATGCATTGATTATATTGAGTAATTCATGACTTAGAAATTAGTTCGATTGGTGGTGAATTGAACTTGTTGAGTATGTCCTGATGGTCCTAGCCCAAATATTTGTAGATCGTGGGTTGTTGAACTCCCAGGAAGTTTGAGGTGAGTTGAGGTTTATTCTCCTAGTAGGAAATTTTGTCAAAACCCTCGTACTTCATGTGTTCCGATAAATATAAGCTATGTCTTCTTGTACTCCATTTCTCATATCACTCCACTCTTATAAGTTTTGCTTTATCTTTGACAGAATTTCAACCTTACTTCTATTACCACTTGTTATGTGTCTTTGCGATAACTAAGTTTAGTTCAATATTTAGTTTTAGCATTCATTCATTCATGCATTAAATGTGTTCACATTCAGAAGGGTGCTGGCCGACCTTCCCGTGCATGAGTGCCACCAGGGCTAGGGTTAGCTACCCTCCGCTCGCAGGGGCTATTGTTTGTTGGAAAGATAGACCGACATTTCTATCGTGTCTGTTACTAGATCTCAAGTACGCAGGGACACTACATGTAACCTAAATTCTATTTCATTTTAACTATTACTTAAAGTTCAAATTTTAGTTATCTGTTTACATGTTCAGTTGATGGTTTCAGTCTTCAGCCCATTATCAGTTGTCAGATCTTAAACTGCTTACATGCTTTATGTCAAAATTTCTTCTTCTTGTTATATTTATCCTAGGAGGTCACGCTCCGCCTTCTTATGCGGTAGCCTATGAGACTTGCTGGGTATCCCGTCGTGATACTTAGCCCGTGAGGGCCTGTTTTATTTTTTCATAGATGCAGATATTGTTGATCACGTTCGCGGCCCTACAGGATAGGACTAGCTTTCAGCTCAACTACTCCCCACTTCTCTCCTCGATGGGGACTCAAATTTAGTATCTATTTACATTGTTATAGCATTTGGGGTATGCCCTAAGGACGTAAATGTTAAGTATTCTTAGAGGCTCATGACTTAGTCTAGTAGATATTATATAGTTTCTATTATCAATATGGTATTTCGTTGAGATTTATAACTTAGTTCTCATATTGAATTTAGTTTACGGCTAATAAATATGCAATGACCTTACTTTTGTTATCATGATTCTTAGCACATCTTAGCACGGGTTCACTGAAAGTGTTGATTAGATCGGGTGCCAATCACGTCTCACCCCAGTATTTTGGGCCTGACAAGTTGGTATAGAGCAACCAGGTTTAGGGAGTCCTAGGGAGTCATAATTCGTGTCTAGTAGAGTCCCCCTATTTGTATGTTGTGCATCATACTTATATCTGGGAGGTTGCAGGACATGTTAGGAAAATTTCTTTTCTTTGATTCATACAATGTGTGTTAGAGCGAAATGTTTGAGAATTCTAACAATCATTTCGTCTCCCGTTTCAGAACAATATGGTTAGAACAAGATCAACTTCATCATCTTCTTATAATAATATTGAGATACCAATTAGTAATCATCAAGAAGCACTAACAGAGGTGCAGACTGCACCTATGGCACCAGTTGCTGTTAGAGGTCGTGGCATAGGTCGAGGTCAAAATGCAGGGTAGAGGTGGAAATGCCAGGGGTAATCAAGTCGTGGTAGGGCCACTGGAAAGGTAGATTCTCCTCTTCAGCAGGTTGATAATGATCATGTGGAATTCATACCGCCTCTTGACCCACTCAGGGAGAATCAACCACAACAACGGGATGATCAAATTGACAGAATTTTGGACTTTTTGGAGTCCTTAGCCCCTCCGGTGGGTGTTCGGGCCGCACCTGTCCATGATCCTCCTCAGAACCCTCATGATTTAGATGAAAAAATTATAGAAGATGGTAGTGCACTTTCAGATGATGGTACCACCACCAGTTGTCCCGGCAAATATTACCCATCCAGTGCAGTTACCAACAGGAAAAATCGATCCACGTGCATTTATGAGATAAAAACCTCATACTTACAATGGTATAGACAAGACGAATGAGCTAATGTTATTTCTGGAAGAGATAGTGGAAATGTTTATTTCTTTAGGTTTTATTGAAACACAAGCCACATATTTAATTGGGTTTCAGTTGAAGGGTACAAAAGGGAAATGGTGGAAGGCTACAAGAAGGCCAGAGACTCTGCATTACTGCCACTTACTTGGACACAATTAAAGAAGCTTTCAGGGCCAAGTTCTTGCTTAACAGTCGAATGGATGAGCTCCGATATTAGTTCGAACATCTTAAACAAGGCACCATATCAGTGACTAAATACGAGATGAAATTCACAAACTTGGCAGAGTATGCACCTAATTTGATACCGACAGAGAGAGAAAAAGTCATAAGGTTCATTGAAGGCTTGAATCCACATATGGGAAAAGATATGACTTTGCATCAGGATGACAAGACTTATCTTCAGATAGTTAATATTGCTACGCGCAAGGAGGCTTTTGATAAAATTTCCAGGGAAGCTAGAGAGAATAGCAAGAAGGCTAGAACCACAGGTAGTTATAGTGCACTTTCAGTTGGGGTAAAGAACATGAATCATTTAGCTCAAAGTCAGTCAGTAGCTCATTTTTCTCCATATCCAGCTCCATTCTGGCAGGGCCAAGAGAGTAAGGGTCAGTCCCATCAGGGGCACAATTCAACTAGCCAAAGTCAAAATCGATTCTCCTATCCTATCTGTCCTACATGTAACAAAAGACATCTCGGGTAGTGCATTTTGGGTCAGAGAGGATGTTATCACTGCTATGATCCAGGTCATCTTTGAAAGATTGTCCACAGTTTGGGAAAGCTCCAGTAAGGGCTCCAGCTACTTAGGCAACATCCACATGAAATTCTTTAGTTACATGTCCTCCAATTTGGGCACCTAACACCCAGACTAGGCATGGTGCAGATAGAAGGGGAGCTCAGGGAGGATGGGGGCAAGCCAGACTTTACGCAGTTCTAGACAGACAGATTGCTAAGGCGTCTAACAAAGTTATTATAGGTATTCTCTTAGCTTGTGGTCGCCCTGCCTATGTATTAGTTGATCCTGGTTCAACTTTCTCCTATGTGTCTCCTTATTTCTCTATCGAGTTTGAAAAAGAACCAGAACAATTAAAGTATCCGTTTGAGGTTTCCGCACCTATTGGGGAATCCGTTAAAGTTCAAACTATATTCAAAAATTGTGTCATCACCTTTTAGGATCAAGAAACTTTAGCTAATTTGAACTTATTAGATATGGTTGACTTTGACATCATAGCTGAAATGGACTGGTAATCCTCTTGTCATGCTACAGTTCATTGCCACGCAAAGACGGTCAAATTCTCCTTCATTGGGGAAGATCCATATTTAATTAGGGGTGAAGTGGGTACACCTATGGGTAAGTTTATTTCTTACCTTAAGGCTAGGAAGCTAGTGAGCATCGGTTGTTTGGCGTACCTAGCATATGTACAAGATATGAAAGCTAACTCCCCACTGCTTGACTCAAAACTGATTGTGAAAGGGTTTCAAGAAATATTCCTGGATGATCGTTCGGGGATACCAACAGATAGGGAGATTCAGTTTGGCATAGACACATTTCTAGTAACTCAGCCAATCTTGATGGCTCCAGCTGAGCTAAATGAACTCAAGAAGCAATTACAAGACCTTTTAGATAAAGGGTTTTATTCGACCAAGTGTTTCACCATGGGGTGCTCTAGTGTTGTTCGTGGAGAAAAAGGATGGTTCCCTACGGATGTGCATAGATTACCGCCAGTTGAATAAGGTTACTATCAAAAATAAATACCCACTACCAAGGATAGATGACTTATCTTATCAGTTACAGGTTGCCAGGTATTTCTCAAAAATGGATCTGAGATCGAGATACCATCTGCTAAAAATTAGAGAAGTAGACATCTCGAAAACAGCTTTCAGGACTCGATATGGCCACTATGAATTTTTAGTGATGTCTTGTTGGGTTGACAAATGCACCAGCGATTATTATGGACTTGATGATTAGAGTCTTCAATCCTTTCTTAGATAACTTTGTCATAGTATTTATAGATGATATTCTAGTGTATTCCCGCAGCCGGGAAGAGCATGAGAATCATTTGAGAACAATTCTTCAGATACTCAAGGAGCGTCAACTTTATGCCAAATTCTCTAAATATGAATTTTGGCTCGATACAATTATATTTTTGAGACACGTGGTTTTGAGAGAAAGCATTAGAGTAGACCCTCAGAAAATAGATGCAGTTAAAAGTTGTCCTAGGCCAACGACCCCTACAGAGATTTGTAGTTTTCTGGGATTGGCAAGTTAGTACCATCGTTTTGTAGAAGGGTTCTCTTCACTAGCTGCCAAATTGACAAAGTTAACTCAGAAAAATGTGAAGTTTCAATGTCTGAAGCTTGTGAGAATTATTTTCAGGAACTCAAGAACAGGTTGACTACAACCCCAATCTCGACTCTACCTACCCCAAAGGTAGATTTGTGATCTATAGTGATGCTTCCAGAGTGGGGTTAGGATGTGTTCTTATGCAGAACGACAAGGTAATTGCTTATGATTCTAGGCAGTTAAAAAATAATGAGAGGAATTATCCTAACCACAACCTTGAGCTTGCAACAGTTAGTTTTGCTCTAAGAATATGGTGCCACTGCCTTTATGGAGAGGAATGTGATGTTTATACATATCATAAAAGTTTGTAGTATACATTCAAGCATAAAGAGTTTAACCTGAGACAGCGCAGGTGGTTGGAATTACTTAAGAATTATGATTGTAATATCCTTTGTCATGCGGGCAAAGCGAATGTGGTTGCTAATGCTCTGAGCAAAAGATCCATGGGGAGTTTGACCAGGTTGTCTGTGGTCGAACGTCCAATAGTAAAGGAAGCCCAAAAAATAGCTAGCCAAGGGGTTCGACTTGATGAGAAGTGTGATGGAGGTTTGATAGCAAGTATGGGTGCTAAGTCTACTTTAGTAGAGCAAGTTAAAGACAAACAATTCGATGATGCTAGCTTGCTTAAGCTCATGGAAGGTGTCCTTAGTGGACAAGATTAAGAATTTTCACTTGATGAGAATGGTGTGATGAGACTTAATGGTCACTTATGCATGCCTAATGTAGATGATCTTCGAAGAGCAATTATGGTGGAAGCTCATAGCTCCAAATATTAAATACATCTAATATCTACAATGTATCATGATTTGAAGGATATTTATTGGTGGAATAATATGAAGCAATATATTCCAGATTTTGAATCGCGATGCCTTAATTGCCAGCATGTAAAAGTTGAACATCAGAGACCAAGCGGCTTAGCTCAAGTCATTGAAATACCAGAATGGAAATGAGAACGAATAAATATGGATTTTGTCATTGTCTTGCTGCAAACTTTTAAGAAGCATGACTCTATTTGGGTCATAGTAGACTGACTCACCAAGTCATCTCACTTTTTATCAGTCAAAACAACCTACACAATACCTCAATATGAAAAATTATACATAAAAGAAATTGTTCGATTTTATGGTTCTCCCTGTCCATTATTTCTGACAGAGTGCTCATTTTACTGCCTAGTTCTGGAAGACTTTTTAGGAAGGTCTCGGTACCCGAATTAATCTAAGTACGACTTTTTACCCTCAAACAGACAGGCAGGCCGAGAGGACAATTCAGACCTTGGAAGATATGTTACAAGCATGTGTTCTCAATTTTAAAGGAAATTGGGATGATCATCTACCTTTGATTGAGTTCGCATATAGTAACAATTATCAAGAAAGTATTCAGATGGCCCCATTCGAAACCCTATATGGGAGGAGGTGTCGTTCGCCTATAGGATAGTTTGAAATAGGTGAAACAAATCTTATTGGACCAAACATAGTACAAGATGCCTTGAAAAAGGTGAAACTAATTCAAGAACGGCTTAAAACAGCTCAAAGCCGTCAAAAGTCATACACATCTATAAGACGCCACAATCTTGAGTTCAAAAAGGGTGACCATGTATTTTTAAAGGTATCTTCAATGAAGGGCATCATGAGGTTTGGTAGAAAAGGAAAGCTTAGCCCGAGGTATGTAGGGCCTTATCCAATTCTTGAAAGGATTGGACTTGTGGCGGATTGACTAGCTCTACCTCCAGCATTATCTTCAGTACATCCAGTTTTTCATCTGTTCGTACTAAAACAGTACTTTCACGACCCGATTCATGTGATTGATAGGTAGGAGATAGAGGTTGATGATTCTATGTCGCATGAGGAGGTCCCGTAGCTATACTAGACAGACAGGTTCGTAGACTTCGAACTAAGGATGTCACTTCGATAAAACTAATGTGGAGCAATCACTCAGTATGTAACTCATTTTAAACTTTCTAAAGATATAAATTGTGGGAGTTACGTGATATTAATGCTTATAGTGGCCTATAGTAGCATAGATGTATAAATTAGAGTATCATAATATTTTATGTCATTGGAGTAGGTAGCTCGATGGGGCGAAATATTATTATTGGGTTGTTGGACAGGTCGAAAATTTATGGATAGATCAAGTTACAGGGGAAACTGCCGAAATTTTTAGAAATTTGGAGAGTTAATAAAAAATCCGAGTCATTAAGGTTCTAAGAATGCAAGATGCCAAAGAAAATATTTCAATTCCTAAGAATGACTAGGTTCCACGTTCAAGGACGAACTATATTTAAAGGGGGAAAGAATGTAATACCCATCAATTTTGGACTAATTTAACCTTAAATATGAAAATAGAGCGTATAACTCATATTACTCGTCAGTTAATTTATTTTTTATTCGTATTAAATATGGATCGGGTCGGATAATTTATCCGTTTTTCATTATCCGTTTCAATCCGAACCATATCCGACCTGACCCGCCCGTTTGCTACTCTACTAACAGCATATGAGGCAACCAATAGCCTTGTAAATACCATTTACATAATTAAGAATATATATATATTGGACCAAACTATAGATTAAATAAGGAAACAAGAGGGCGAACCCAACTTCCTTACTTTACAAAGCCTTGGCTTTAGGGGAAAAATTAAAACTCATTAGCTTTTGAATCAAATTGAGAAAAAGAAGTTGCGGAAGACTAACTTGTGCCCGACGCCGCGTTAAGGATTAACAAAGAAGAACAATTGTTTGATCTGTTGCTTGGGTCATTATTGTTTGAGGATACATAATTGGCGTAAGCAGAGAACTAGAAAGCTTCAAAAATTCTTTGTGCAATTCAACCAACAATCAGGTAAATAGATATAATCTTATCCTTACAGCGTGACTTGGATTACATTAGGATTGATGTAGATATCAAATTCTTTGGAATGATGACAATAAGTAAATTAAAAGCAATATGATAAATGCTAAATCCATTGGAGTTGCTGCCAAGTTTTTGAGATTGGGAACGTGATTAGAAATATTAAGATAATGAAGAAGTTACTTTCATCTAGTAATGGACAAAGCTATAACGGTAAAGTGAGGATCAAATTTGAACGTTGCTAGAGTATTTGGATTATTATTATAGTCATGGGTTTTGGATGGTGTTATTTAAGTATGGACAAGTAATATTTTTTATATTAACATATGTTTCCTCCTCTCCATATACCATGGGGTCAAAGATATTGTAGCAGTAAGATTGACAAAAAAAATACAAATATTTTTTTCACATTATGTATTGATTATATTGAGTAATTCATGACATAGAAATTAATTCAATTGGTGGTGAATTGAACTTGTTGAGTATGAGCCTAAATATTTGTAGATCATGAGAGTTGTTGAACTCCCAAGAAGTTTGAAAGAATGAATTGGAGCTAAGATTTGAGGTGAGTCGAGGCTTACCCTCTTAATTGGGAATTTTGTTAACACACTCGTGTTTCATGTGTTCGATAAATATAAGCTATGTCTTCTTGTACTTCATTTCTCATATCACTCCACTAGTATTACTTTATTTGTGACAGAAATTTCAAGCTTACATGTATTACCACTTGTTATGTGTCTTTGTGATAATTAATTTTAGTTCAATATTTAGTTTCAACAATCATTCATTCATGCATTAAATGGGATCATATTCAGAAGGGAGGCTAGCGGACCTCCTCGTGCGTGAGTTCCACTAGGGCCAGGGTTAGCTACCCCACTCTCATAGGGGCTATTGTTTGTTAGGAAGATAGGCCGATACTTCCCATGTGTGTTGCTAGATCTCACGTACACAGGGCCACTACGTGTAACCTAAATTTTATTTCATTTTAACTATTACTTAATGTTACAATTTTAGTTATTTGTTTACATGTTCAGCGTACGGTTTCAGTCTTCAGCCCGTTATTAGTTGTCAAATCTTAAACTGCTTACATGCTTTATGTCGATATCTCTTCGTCTTGTTATATTTATCCTAGAAGGTCTCACTCCGCTTTCTTAGGCGGGTAGCCTATGGGACTTGCTGGGTATCCCATCATGATACATAGCCCGTGAGGGCCTGTTTTCATTTTTCATGATGCAAATATTATTGATCACGTTCGCGGCCCTACAGGATAGGACTAGGTTTCAGCTCAGCTATTCCCCACTTCTCTCCTAGATGAGGATTCAAATTTAGTATCTATTTACATTGTTTTAGCATTTGGGGTATGCCCCGAGGACGTAAATGTTAAGTATTCGTAGAGGCTCATGACTTAGTCTAGTAGATATTATACAGTTTCTATTCTCAACTTGGTATTTCGTTGAGATTTATAACTTAGTTCTCAGATTGAATTTAGTTTTCAGCGAATAAATATGCAATGACCTTATTTTTGGGTTAATTTAGTTATCATGATTCTTAACACATCTTAGTATAGGTTCACTCGAAGTGTTGCTTAAATCGGGTGCCAATCACGTCCCACCCCAGTATTTGGGGGGGTGACAGATGATTCCAATTGCTTCATTTGATGATTCTAGACGTAGGCATATGTCCAGATTTAGATTTGGAGATCCGTAGGTTGATTTGATGCATTTTGACGAAAGTTAGAAATTGAAGGTTTGGAAGGTTGAGGTTTGACCGGGAATTGAATTTGTTGATATCGGGTTCGGATTGCAATTTCGGGAGTTAGTATAGCTCTGTTGTGTCATTTGGGACTAGCATGCAAAATTTGAGGTCATTCCGGGTTTATTTGTTATGATTCGACGTGAGTCGTAGAAATTGAAAGTTCATTAGTTCGTTAGGCTTGAATTGATGTACGATTCATATTTTTTATGTTTGATGTGATTTGAGGCCTGTAGTAGGTCCGAGTTATGTTTTGGGATTTTTTGGTAGGATTGGACGGGCCTCGGGTGTGTTTCGGATGAGCTACGGGCCATTGTCATATTTTAGAGTTGTTGGTTTCTCTGTTATTCTGCAGTTCTATGCATTCACGTGAGAAAGAATGTGATCGCGCGCGTTCGTGAGTTGGTCATCATGTTCGTGTAGCCTAGGGGAATATTGGTCATCACGTTCGCGTCCATCAAATCGCGTAGAGTTAGATCTAGAGGGGCGCTAGGGGATTCGCTATCACGTTGGTGTGAAAAGCATCGTGTCCGGTAGTTCAATTGAGTAGATGGGTCGCATTCTGGGGCTGCATGTCGCGTTCACATAGGTTATTTGGAAGCTTATAATTTTGTACTTCGCGATCGCGAGGCATGTTCCATGATCGCAAAAAAGAAGACCTACGCAGAGCATATTTTTCGAGGGCTTTTCTCATTTTATAAATTTTTGAGTTAGAGACCTGAGATTTGTCGATTTTGTAGGGGATTTTCACCACTTGGATTGAGGTAAGTATTCTTGACTCGAATTTGGTTATATTTCATAATTCCATCTTTATTGTTATCATTTAATTAGTGACTTGAATTGGAGAAATTGGG
>ML410982.1:0-16628 GCA_005239525.1 Nicotiana knightiana | reverse complement strand
CCCCCAATGTTCGAATTTGCAGAATGCAAATTGGAACACTCGAAGTCCTGCGCCTTCAAAGATCCCACCAATGAATTGCTAGATAATCCTTAACTCGGCAACACACCTTACTTCCCCTTAGGAATCCATGCTATCGAGAAAAAGACTATCTAAAAATCCTCTAGTGGTTTGTTCTCATGAACGATAGGGTAACCTTTGTTCGATGGCAAATTTAATTTCCCAGTAATTTGCTATCGAGCCAAAGATTATATAACCGTCTCCGAGAGGAAGCCTGTTCGTCTGCCTTGCTATCGAAAGTCTTATTGTTTCTTTTGTCATATTATGCTTTCTATCACTGACTCATTAAAAACCTTTCCATAAAAACCCAATTGGGACAAAAACTGATCGAAGGAAAAAAGAGTGCAGCACATACTTTTCGCTCGGATAATGTTCATCATCAATAATATCTTTTGAGGTGTGCCACATTCCAGTTGTTAGGAAACTTATCTCCATTCTGGTTCTCCAACTTTTATGAAACTTTCCCAGTGATAGCTGAAATCTAGTAGGGACCTTCCTACGTTGGATCTAGCTTACCCTTGTTGAGCTCCCGGGTATTTTGAGTTACTTTCCTCAGAACCAAATCTCCTACTTTGAAATAACAAAAATTGTCTCTTCGATTATAAATACTTCTCCATTCTTTTCTTTTGAGCTTCCATTCTTACACGTGCCAAGTTCCTGCATTCCTCGAGCAGCTCCAAGTTGATTAATATTTCTTCGTTGTTCGATTCTTCATCTGTCTAGAAATATCTCAAGGTGGGTTCCCCTACTTCTACCGGGATTAGAGCTTTTGCGCCATACACAAGGGAAAAAGGAGTCTCTCTTGTGCTCAATTTGGCCGTTGCTCGGTAGGCCCATAGAACTCGGGGTAATTCTTCGAACCAATTGTCTTTTGCCACTTCCAACCTTTTCTTGAGGTTTTGAATAATCACTTTATTTGTTGACTTTGCTTGACCATTTGTGCTCGGATGATAATGTGAATAGGTGATGCTCTTCATCTTCAAATCTTCAAGGAACTTTGTAATTTTTGCACTGATAAACTGTTGCCCATTGTCGCATGCTATCTCTTTTGGTATTCCGAACCTGCAATTTATATTTTCCCACAGGAAGTCGACCACTTAGCATTCTCTGATCTTCTGATAAAGACCTGCTTCCACCCATTTAGAAAAATAGTCAGTCGGAATTAAAAGAAACCTTAGATTTCTAGGAGCTGGTGGCAGTAGTCCGACAATGTCCATCCCCCATTTCATGAACGACCATGGGGACAAAAGCAAATGTAAGGGTTCTTCCAATTGATGTACTAGTGGTGTGTAGCGTTGGCACTTATCACCTTTCGTATGGAGTCTTTGGTGTCTTGTTCCATGCGGGGCCAGTAATGCCCTGCCCGAACTAGTTTCAGCACCAAAGAATCTGCACCCGAGTGGTTGCCGCATATACCTTCATGGACTTCTCTCACGACATAATTAGCTTCTGACGCTCCTAAGCACTGGGCCAACAGGACTTGGAAGGATTTTCTATACAATTGGCCTTTCTTGAAGCTATAACGTGCAGCTTTGGCGTGTAATGCCTGTGATGCTTTGAGGTCTTCGAGAAACTTCCCATGCTCGAGATAGTCGATTATTTCATATCTCGAGATAGTCGGGAAACTTGGTTCATCAGTTGTACTACCGTACCTGATTCTGATCCCTTGATTTATGTCGATGATCCCAAGTTTGCCAATGCATCTACTTCCGTCTTATCCTCCCTCGGGATATGAGTAATTTACCACTCCCAAAATCGTGCCAACACAGCCTGGACCTACCACGTATTGTTGCATACGTTCCTCTTTGGTGTTAAAGATCCCGTACACCCGATTTACCACCAACTGCAAATCACATTTGATTTCGATGAACTCGGAGTCTAATTTAAGCCTTGCAATCAAAGCTTCATACTCTGATTTATTGTTAGTTAAAGGGATCGTTCTGATGGCTTTCCTTAAGGTTTCCCCCGAAGGCGTGATTAAGACTATTTCGAGTCCGGACCTTTTTTTGTTGGAAGGTCCATCTGTAAATAAGGTCCAAACCCCCGATGTCGATTCTGACACCATTACTGCCTCCTTGCTTGCCAGAGGTAATAGTCCCGGACTAAAATCGGCCACAAAGTCAGCCAAGACACCTCGATTTATATTCCATGTTGAGCTCGCTCATTCTGACATCCCATTTGGCCAATCTACCCGAGATTTTATGGAGGATGTTCCGCAAAGGGAAAATAGTCATCACAGTAATCGGGTGGCATTGGAAGTAGGGCCTATCTTCCGAGCAGCAACTACGATAGCTAAGGCCAATTTTTGCAAATGTGGGCAGCGAGTTTCTGCTCTCGTTAAAATTTTGCTAATGTAATAAATGGGATATTGCGTACCTTCGTCCTCTCTAACTAAAACTGCACTTACAACTTCTGAAACTGCAAGGTAGACTAGCAATATTTCACCTTCTTTTGGTTTAGAGAGAAATGGAGGGCTTGACAAGTACTTCTTCAAATTCTTCAAATATTGTTGACACTCTGGTGTCCATTCAAAATTATTTTTCTTTTTGAGCAGTGCAAAGAAGCAGTAACATTTTACCGACAATCGGGAAATGAACATGCTCAAAGCTGTTAATCTCCCTGTGAGCCTCTAGACTTCTTTTACGTTTGAAAATTAATTTGGGATATCCTCTATGGCCTTGATTTTCTTGGGGTTTACCTCAATTCCCCTTTGTGACAGCAGGAATCCCAGAATCTTACCAGAACTGACTCTGAACGCGCACTTCTCAGGGTTAAGTTTCATGTTATGCTTCCTCAGGATGTCGAGTGTTTCTTGCAAATGCTTAAGGTGGTCACCTGCATTAAAAGACTTAACGAGATTATCATTTATATATACTTCCATAGTCTTTCCTATTTTCTTTTTGAACATCTTATTCATGAGCCGTTGATAAGTGCTCCAGTGTTTTTCATCCCGAAGGGCATAACATTGTAACAATATGTACCAAAATTCATTATAAATGAAGTATTTTTTTTATCTTCTGGGTTCATCTTGATTTGATTGTACCCAGAATAAGCATCGAGGAAACTCATTAACTCTTTCCCGACCGTGGCATCAATCATTTGATCGATATTTGGCAGTGGGAATAAGTCTTTCGGGAACGCCTTATTAAGATCCTTATAGTCTACGCACATGAAAAATTATTGTTTTTCTTTGGAACTGCTATTACATTAGTTAGCCAGTCCGGATATATTACCTCTCAGATTGAATCGATATTGAGTAAGAGGGTTACCTCTTCTTTGTCGAATTTATTCCTGGCTTCAGCAATATGGCGCTTCTTTTGTCTTACCGGAGGTATGTTGGGATCTAAGCTTAACTTGTGCAAATCTACCTTTGTCGGGATACCTGAGCTCCAGGTTCTGTTCTTTTCCCAAATGGAATATCCTTTCTAGGAATTCTTCGAACAATGCAACTTGCTCTAGTTCTTCTGTCGTGGACTTTGTTGCGTCCGTCTCTTCTGGAACTTCGAAATACCTTGGCACCTGATATTGTTCCAATTCCTCTATCCCCCGTCTAACTTTATCTAGTTTGAGGGTAGGTGCCAGTTCCAGTAATTGCTATGTTGCGCGCTCCTTTTCTTTGCTAGTGGAGAAGGAAATTGCATTCATCTCCCTTGTTGTCGGTTGATCACCACTTATCTGCTTGATCCCCTTGGGTGTCGGAAATTTCAAAAATTGGTGATACGTTAAAGGCACAACTTTCATCTCGTGTAACCATGGACTTCCCGGGATGATATTTTATCCCATGTCTACATCTACATCTTCGAAGGGAGTTGTTTTCATTACTCCTTCAGCTTTTGTGAGCAGTGAAATCTCTCTCGGGTTGTCACGCTCGAGAGGTTGAATCCAGCGAGGAGCTTTATTTCCGGAATAATGCTTCCGGTGAGTTTAACTTGCTCCAGTACTCTCCATTGTATGATATTAGCTGAATTTCCTGGATCCACTAGAACACGTTTAATCTTAAAATCTAATACATTTAAAGAAATTACCAATGCATCATTGTGTGGCAGCAGAAATCTGTCTGCACCTTCCTCCGTAAAAGTGATATCGTCTTCCCGGAGCCTTTTACTATGAGTTATTGATACTTTCGTCTTCTTTGCTACCGAAAAGGTAACCCCATTAATCTCATTCCCTCCTAAGATCATATTGATCATTTGGCATGGGGTTCTTCCCCTGCTTTTGAGAGTTCCATGTTTTCTCTTTTTTTTACCATAATTGTTCTTAGCTCGGTCACTCAAGAATTCTCTGAGGTGACCATTCTTCAACAGTGTTTCCACTTCTTCTCGGAGGTGTCGGCAGTCCCCTGTTCGATGGTCGTTCGTCCCATGGTATTCACATCATAAGTTGGGATCCCTTTGGCTAGAATCAGATCTAATAAGTCTCAGGAATCGTGCCTCTTTGATGTTTCTCATGGCTTATACCAACTCCATTATACTGACGTTGAAATTATACTCTGATAACTTGGAGTAAGAAGGATCCCGCGACCCTGACATTTCTTTATACTGCAGTGATCTATTGTTCCGGCCATGATCGGTCCTTCTGTCAACGGTGAACTTTTCTGATGTTCGGAAGCCTCTGCCATGACCTTCTGTCCGCTCATAGGCCAAAAACCGGCGCCTCGAATTCCATCTATCTGTATCATAATCATCTTATGGTTTTTCTCTGTTCTTCTATCGTCCTTTGGTCGACGATGGAAAGCCAGTCTGATCATCTTCAATCTTTATTTTTGACTCGTACCGGTTGTGGACATCTGCCCAAGTCGTTGCTCGAAACTCGAGCAGACTTTCCTTTAGATTTTGGGAAGCGTCCGAACTTCTCGGATTCAATCCTTTGGTGAATGCTTCAGCTTCCCATTCATCCGAGACAACCGGTAGTAACATTCTTTCCTTCTAGAATCGGGTAACGAACTCTCGTAATAATTTGAATTTTCCCTGCGAGATCTTGAATATATCGGCCTTATGGGCTTGTACCTTTCTGGTACCGACATGAGCCTTCATGAAAGAATCTGTAAGAATCTCAAAGGAGTCTATGGAATGCTCGGGTAATAACGAATACCATGTTAAGGCTCCCCTCACGAGAGCCTCTCCAAATTTCTTTAGCAACACAGATTCAATTTCATGAGGATCTAGATCGTTTCCTTTTACCGCTATTGTGTAAGTGGTAATATGCTCCTGTGGTTTCGAAGTCCCGTCATATTTGGCACTTCAAGCATTTTGAACCACTTCGCATTAGTTCCGGTGTCGTGCTCGGATTATACGGCAATTGAGTATACTTCTTCATGTATGGGCCTTTCAATACTAGTGGTGCGCCCGAAATTTGGTCCATGCGGGCGTTTACCTCCTCATAAATTGTAAAGTTCGTTCTTGAATGGGTTGTTCTCGTTGTTGGGACTGGATCCGCTTCCTCCAGCCCCGTCGGAGCTGAATTCATCCCTGGGTGTGTTGTTTTCGGCTCTCTCCATTGTTCGGTTTGTGGGAACACCGGGAGGAATTGGATCTCGCTTGTTTGCATTATTCAAAGCCTCTGATAAAGCCTGCTTCAGCTCCGTCATAACCTTACCCTGCCACGTGAGATGGCCTAGAACGATCGCATGTTGCTCTTGCAAGACCCTTACCGCATCGACGACATGCTCCTCATTAGCCTCACTGGGAGTTGTCTCCCAAACATCTTGAGGATATTGCATGTCATGCACCGATGTGGCGTCATTCCCCTCGTTGTGGGTGTCACTGATTGAATCCTCGAAATGAGGTTGATCCCCTCGAATTTCAGGATTGTACATGTTGGCAACAGTGTTAAATGCTATTTTTTTATGATCTTCTCTAAGATAAAACAATCAATGTATGTTAATAAAAATGGCAAGGATCAATTTAATTGCACGGCTATCTAGGCCCAACAGTGGGTGCCAAACCATTTACCCATAAAATGGTACAATTGAATTTGTTCATGATTTCTAGACAAGTGAACTAATTTTATCCTGAAATAAAGAAATAACTAATGAATATATAATACTTAGCCTTAAAATTTAGATGAAAGAGTCAATGAATCCGGAAATAAGGTTTTCGGGCACAATAATGATGAGATCAAAAAGCGAGAAAGTAAAATTTTATTTAAGTTATGTCTAAAATGTAGTGTAAGTTAGCAAGACAATTCGTGTCTTGTACAATGATAAATGAGCTCTCTATTTATAGCTGTGTCCAGGGAATGAAGTCTAGGATCGTGCCCTTCTTTAATGTCAATTATGAGGGTCATTGATGAAGATATAACAGTGGACATAAATATAAATTTCTTGTAACGGGTCGTCGCCCTTAATGCTGCAGAATATTCTTTATTATATACTATCAGGCGCAGAGCATTAATATACTTTTATAATCGTTATTCCTTTTGGTGGTAAGCGGAATAGCTACGTTTGGTGGTTATCTTCATCTTGGATTCCACGTGTCCTTTCTCTAGATGACCACGTGTCATATTATATTTTACCATGTACTCATCCTATCAATCGTAGGAAAATCTGTTATTCAATTTAATCTGAATGGTCTTTTTTTTTAATCCTTTTACTTTGTCCATTTTCATACAAAGTTATATCCCAACTGTAATTTTGTTTTAAAACTAAATCTCCTCTTTTTAGTTATATCTCAGAAATTGTTTATCCTCTTTATGTCTTTTGGTGCTTGCCTCACTTAGGATAATTGAGAGTTTCGTTGTCTTCCAAGCTTGTACAAGTTTTTTTAGTAATGAAATTGTTCATTGTCCAAATTGTTTCATATCTATTACGTAATCCAGCTTCTTTCGAAACTTTGTTTACTATTTCTTTAGTAATTTCTTTAATATTCCTTAATACTTAGCTCCGTTTACAGTGATCAACAAAATAACTTGCATATCTAATCACCTATTACTTTTATAATTAATTAATCAACTTGCATGTCTTAATAGCAAATAATCCAACGTAGTTTAAAATTCGGCTAGGAACTATATTTGTGAATCTTGGAGAGTGTCTAATACCTTCTCTTTAAGGTAATTTTAACTCTTACTCGATCCTTGGTGACGATAACTAGTCAAACAGGAGTTATTTGTAAATAGGTGTCCTAACGCATCTTAAAATTTGTTAGGTGGTGAATCCTCTATTTTAATAACCATTAAAATAGTTGTCACATGACGAGCTTAAAACAGACACTTAAATATGCTCGCTAGTCGAATATAGTATAATATAATATTGTATCCACAGGGATTGAAGTTAAACAATATTATCGTAGTTTGCAACTAGATTGTTATCCAAGATGATCAACAATTGAGCTTTATATGATTAAAGCTTAAATTAATTAAGATTCTAAACTATTAACTAGTGGCAAACAACGTAAGTAATAAGTAAAGGAAGATATCAATGGGGAGAAGATAGGGTTGATAGGATAGGTGCAAGATGCATGTGTTGAGATTTAACTCTAGATAATTCACTTTTAACGTTCAAGTGGGTCTCCCGAATTTACTTGGTTATTAGTTCAATTATTTAGTATAAACTCCTCTCTCGATTAAGTCTCAACCTCACAATATGAACATATTTTAAGTGTGTGAAGATACACAAGATTTTGCGGTAGATTGATCTTTAGGATATCCTCTTTCGATTATCCTCCTAACATAGTTTAGTCAAAAATTCAACTAGCCTCTTTTGATTACCAAAGATGCAACAGTTAAAACATCCAAAACGATTGAATACATAAAACTAGAGTTAATTATCCACAAACAAATATCAATACATCAAATCCATCAAACCTTAAAGAGAACCACTCCATAGACACGGAGTAATTCATCACAATTAAGTGTAAAGTAAGAAAAAATATAAAACAATTCAATCCCTTGTCTTGAGTTGGGATTGAACGATGGATTCCTTGTGCTCTTCGTTCTCTAACTTCTCCTTAGCCTCCTTAGGTCTAAATTATGTCAAAAGTCCTCAAAATACCATTTTTCTATGTATATATACCAAGTAAGGTTGGGCCCAAACAATTACACCTTATCTACACGAAAAAAGATACTTTTCCAGGATAGGACGTGTGCGGCCGCGCACCTCAAAGTGTGCTCGCACACTGGCCATGCACTTTTCACACTCTTTTGCCATATGCGCGGTCAGTGCGCGGCCGCGCACTTTTCATCCTGTTCTGTTGGGAATTTGAAATAACGTAAAACATGAAAGTTGTATCCCTTTAAATTATATTTCCAACAATATATTGTGGAATCCAAAGGGAGTTCTGATAGAAAAGTTATGAGTATTTTACTAGACAGTGCGCAATATGCCTGCTCGATTATTCGTTTATTCTTAACTATCATCCATTGGTCTCCGAAGACGATCCCGGCTTAATTCCTTGGGCTTTTACTCAGTCTTCAAAGCTCTAAATCACTTGAATACATTTTATAACATCTACATAGCTCGAAATCACTCCTACAAAGCATAAAACACACAATTAGTGCAAAACACTAGCGATTAAAGCTCAAACTCAATTAAAGTGCAGTAAATTCGAGTGTAACAAGAAACTAAAATATGAGATTATAGCCTACCATCAACACTCCACACTTAAACCATTGCTCATCCTCGAGAAATCAAATCACACTTTATATAGACACAACCGTTTTAAACAACTCCCGTAACTCATAACACCAAGAATATTTAAAATAGACTAAGCACAATAGTGTAACATCTTCACCTCAAGAATTGACTCAAAATCACCATGCATTATTCACAACTTACTCACTTAATCTAACATAAAGGTAAGATATTACCTTTCCTTCATGAACTAAGTTCCCTCTAACAACAATAGAGAGTAGTTCCACACACAATAGACATTAAGAACAACTTGGAACTCAAGATAGAAAGAGTTCACTCACTCTCAGAAATAGCATTCATATGCCACAAAAAATGAAACATAGGTTATCCCGCAGTGTACTACTCTACTAATTGAGCTCATTTAGTCAAGGATCAAGTAGGTCTTTAATTAGTTCTAATGTGGGCTGTGGGACGGGTAGGATACATTTAGATATAAGAGTGACTACATCTCCCTAAGCACTTTAATACATATACGTTTAACATTCAAAACCCCACACTTAAGTCAAACCAAGACTCCACCTTTTCATCCATATGTATCAACTTCCAACTTCTTTTAGCACAATTACATCAAGAGTTACCACTATCAAGGAATATTTTTCACAACAATACAAGTATACTTTTTTTCTTTCTTTTTCAATTCAAGTGGCTCTTACTTTTTCAAACAGTTCACCCTTCTCCTTATTTCATTAGTTCCACTCAAAAGCCAAACCAACCACCCCAGACTTAAAGTTTTACAAAGTTCATAACAAATTTAAAGTTCTCAGCTATAAGCTTTAAATTTGAAAGGATTGACCAAGTTTGACTTTTTGTGAATTTGATCCCGGAACAGAGTTTTGATGGTTCCGTTTTTCTCAGTTAAACTCGACCAATAGGGTCTCTGAACCTCAAGTTGCGCTCTCAGCGGAATATCCTTCGCTTCCTTGTTACACCAATACGCAGCCGCATAATTTGAAGGCAGCCAGCGGCAATGTTTGTACTTAAATTGCAACTTCTCTAAATCTCAATATCGCGGGCCGCATAATAGTATCTGCATAAGCGGTGAACCCAACGCGGCCGCGCTTCTCCATCGCGGTCAGTGGTCCAATTTCAGCCTTTGGTTTGTGCAAGTTTGACTCCTTCATGAGCTTATTTTGGCTTCTTTGCCTCATTTTGACCAAACCTTGCAAGCAAGCATATTAAGTTAGTTTTCGTGAATACCTTTACACATTTTTGACCATTACCTAAGCAAAAGAGAGCAAATAATAGGCTAAAATCCCTAGTTATCAACTCCCCCAAACTTAAGCTTTTGCTTGTTCTCAAACAAACAAGGTAATTCCCACCTCCACAAGAAAAAGAAAGGAAAATTCAGTTGTCCTACGATGACTTAATCAAGCATCAATTGGAATAACAATTATCCTCAACACAAATGCATTATCAACAATATCAGGCTATGACCTTTTGAGTTCCATAGTTCTAGAGTGACACAAGAGCATCAAGAGTTGAATCAATTCATCAAGGAAGCTCTCTCTCTCACATAAGTCATTGTGGATCCCAGACTCCTCCTCCTCTACTCTCCATGAGATAATCTCACCTTATAGAATATGACACTCAAAACAAAGATTGTAAAGAACTTCGTTCATCGCTCTCAAAAGAATGTCACAAGTCTGGCTCTAAGTACCATAATCTTGCCCCTCATGTAAATCACCACTAATGTAAGCTCAGTCAACTTGAAATCCTATAGGGCTTTGGTGGGATGCAGTGAAGGTTTTTTTTATCAAGGTAGGACATAACGAACTATGATTGGTTCATCTTTGCTTAAGCACTCCATTTTCTCATTTTGGCTCATATATTTTTAACTCTTTAAGTCATATTCTTCTTCCTTAGGGGAACTAGAGAGGCACATCGTCACTCTTTCTTACTCATGATCATTTTCTCCTTTTCTCAACTTTCCATTCCTTTCAACATTGTTCTTTTTTAATCCCTTCAAACTTTTCTTTCTTTTTGGCATCTTTTTTTTATATTTTCATCCTTTTCTTGCCTCTCCTTCTCATCAATTTTTTTTTTGTTCTTTGAACCTTTTATCACTTGAATTTCCTCGTCTATCCCCCAAATTTATTATTTTTGCCTATTGTTCAACATGAATGCTAAGGAAAGATTGGGTACCAAGAGAAGGTCATTGTAAAACGGATAAAGACTTGTAATGTGGTTACTGAATGAAAAAGTCTTAGGTTAAAAGGGGTTGACTAAGGATATCATATTGGTATGCTATGGAAGTTTTCAAAGATCAAAATGGGACCAAGGAGAGCCTATAATTACTTCTCAAGTCGAGCTACACTTAGAATTTCGCCTTGACAAACATTTAGGGAAAGTTATAGACTAGTTGGCACGGGGCTTGGACTTGCAATTCAATACCTCACCTCTCAAGCTACTGGATTGTTAAAGAGAATAGAGTCAAGGACCCACAATAACCCTAGCTAAGATTGAAGTTCACAGATGGCTCACAGAAACCACTTGATGATAGCTTTGGTCAACTCAAGAGTCTAAAGGTCACAACTAAAGCTAATCTCATCAATCACTTGTCTCTAACCATGAGGTCAAAGGTAAATGTGTTAGTGTCAAGTGAAGCCTACTTGAGACACTTGTATTCATTACTACTACATATCAAAAACAAAAAGAAAAACAGACTCAATCCCTTAAGAAAGTTGTCACGCCATCCATCGTTGGGAAGAGCCGCCGGGTTCGCACAACATCCACCTTTGGAAAGAACCGTGGCATTAAGAAAACCAAAGGCTTATTGATCATGCAGAAATATAAAAAGAAGCTAAGCTATTAAAGGAAATAAGAAGCTAAGCTATTAAGGAAAATTACTAAAGAAGTTATAAAGTAAAGTGCGGAAAGTAAGAATATGTATAATAGGGGATTGAAACGAATATACCCAAAATGGGGATGAATATATACATGGAATGGTAAAGTTATATACATATAAAAAGTCTAAAATAACATTTTCCTCAATGCTAAAAGAAAAATTATAATAGGGGAGGGATAGAGAGTAAAGAAAACTCCCTATGAGGTCTCTATATGCATGGGGTCACTGATTGGGGTCATGTGGCTGTGCAGACTCATCACCTCCCTCAGCATCTTCCAGCTCAATCTCTAAGTCCTCAGTCTGGGGTATCACCACTCTTCTCACCGGCTCTCTGTCAGCCTCCTGCTCTAGTACCTGCTTTGGTTATGTTGTCTGTGCTGCAGGGGCAGTCTCTCCCATAAGGATATCCAGAGGAATGTCGCCGGTGGAAGTAAGTTTCTCCACCTCCTTCTTCAAAGTCTCTTGACTCTTCTTCACCTTCGTCACCTGTTTACCTAGCTCCTTGATTACCTTATCATGAGTACCCAGAGACTCTAGAATCTTCTTTTGGTTGTCAAGGATAGCCTTCAATGATTCCTCCATGATGGAGGCATCTGGAGCTGTGCTGGAACTGTCTGAGCCGAGACTACACTGATAAGGCAGATAGCTTTGAAATAGATACCCGCATCCAGTTGTTGATGATGGCCAAAGTCTGATTAACCCTGAGTGTAGTCTGATGGTAAGCTGATGAAAATGGCACAGAATGTGGGATAGAGGTAGATGGACCTGAAGGTGGATGTGGCATGGAAGCAGATGAACCCTCGGCTGTGGAAAGCTAGGACCCAGTGGCCACCATCCTTGGCTCTTCAGACTGGCTAACGGAAGTAGTGGATTTTCCTTTGGACTTGGGGTTGTCTGGACCTTGAAGGCTGTACCAGGAGAAGGTCCTTTTTGGCTTCACTTTCGTGTCAAAGTCCCTCCCTTCTACACCTTGGTCCTCTAAGTACATGGTGAGGAAGTTTGGGTAGGGTTATGATCTCTCATCCTTCCTGATAGCTCTGGTAATGACTCTGGCCATAATGTTCCCCACATTTATCAGGAACCCCGCCATGATAGAAGCCACAATAATCGCCCTGGAGACCGGGATATCACTGTCATGCTGAGAGGGGTCTATCCGGCTGCACACGAAGGTAGACCACCCTTTTCCTTCAAAGTTTAGGGTGTTTCTTAAAATTAGAACTCGAGGTGTAAGCCAAGGTGGAGTTGTCCCAGGAATGGCTATCACTGTTGCAAGCGATGGACGAGCTAACTCATCCAATGCCACCTCTCCACATAGAGAGATTCATCCACATCATCCAACCCAACATACTCAGTCAGCGACTTGCAATCAAATTTAATCTTCCAGTTCCGTACTTGGGTCAAATATGTGCCCTTTATGATGTGGGCGACATTAGCATAAAATTCCTTGACCAAGGACTCGTTGGCCTCCAGTAGCTTGCTGGTGAAGAACTTACACCCCATACCTTCATTGAATTGCCTCTTGACATTAGGACTGTGGGGTAGAAGATCTCGCTCTATGAAATCCCTCTCAAGTGTGAGTGGCCTTTGAGGCCACCATTCCCGGAACTTGTAGTAGGTTTTCTCACCGACGAATATATCTTGCCGCACCGTCGGGTTCCTTGATCTCAACAAACACCCAACCCTGGTTTCACCACCTCTCCCATCATCCGGGACATCCTCGTCACTATCAACATTAATTGAAGCCGCTGTGGAGGCCAGAGTGCAACAGTTGGAGCAGGTGGTGTCGGATACCTCGACCCAGATAAGGAGGTAGATTCATCGACAATGTGGAAAGGCTGGGATTGTGCTTCTTGTTGGGTTTGGGCAGCTTTCCCCTCAGAAATCTCCTAGGAAGGGACATATTCACTGGTCTCCGAAGTTTCGGGAGTGGTTCTCGTGAGGGCTTGTTTCTTCCCTATAACTCTTGGAGGACCAAGGGGTGCAATATTTTTTCCTCTCCCCCAGCCCCGGGATGATTCTGCCCTCCCTTGTGGTTTTTCAGGACCACCACGAGATCTAACCATTATCTGCATACACAGTCAGTGAAAGCTCATTAGTAATGTTGTTCAATGAATTATTAAATGAAATCAAATGAATGATCACAGTGATACATAGAGCAAGGGACCGCTGACAGTGGAAAAAGAGTCACGGCCGTGGAATGACAACCACTGTCCGCGTACAAAGGGTCGTGGTCGCGAAAGACTGGGGTTCAAACTACCCAGTCTCGCAAGTTGAGTCACTATTAATGTCACGCCCCAAAATCGAGGGACGCGACCGGCACTCAACCGGTGACCCCAGTCAAGCGAACCTGATTTGCCCTTCCTACCCAACGCACTTCCCCGTGTTTACATCATTCATTATTTATGTGAAGCAGTGAGATAAGCTTAAAGCGTGTGATTACCACAATAAATCCAATTATTCTTCATTTTACATTATTATCCCATATTTTCCAAAACATGCATAACAGATACAACACTTCACAATACGGACAACGATTACGAGCAAATACAACCACTACCCAAAATATACATATGCACCCACATTGTGTCTACGGAGCCTCTAAGAGTACTAGGAGCTTATACAATACTTGCCGGCAAGAAGGCCTCGGCTATACCTTACAATACATAGTATATTCAAAGGAGATGTTATGAACTACGCATGGCCCCGAGAGGAAGTGGGCTTCACCTGTACAACTGAAAAGGATGAGGAAAAGGCACCACTAACGGCGAGCTGAGCAACCATCTATGGACCCACCTACATCCATATAAAATATGTAGTGCCACCGGCAAAAGGGAGGTTAGTACTGTGGAATAGTACTAGTATGTATAAACAAACTTTATCCCACGTACAATCAAGAAATACACAATAGAAGCAATTAATCAATGCACAAGGAAGGAAACAACCAAAATCAAACAAGATGCACAATCTCTCCTTTTTCCCCTTTCAACATCATCATATTCAAGAGCTCATACATTTTCATTTCAGTAGTGATAATGATCACATTTCATCCTTATTACCTCGACCACCCTTATCACCACAACCCATCAACCTTATTACTTTGTGTTTCGGCGTGCAACCCGACCCCGCCTGACAATTTTAATTCACAGCACAATCACAAGCAATTGCATCACAAGAATCACCAAATCAAGGAATACAAATTCATATCAAGGACTCATTTATTTGGGCCCAAGGCACCATAACATTTATCAAGTAGAAATTTCAAGAACGCGATGCTGCCACATTCGCTCAATTCAGTTATATTGTTTCACAATACTCTTTTTCATTACTTCACACGTATGGCTTTCAACTATTTTACACATTCCCACATTTGAGCACATTATCAATCTTTCGTTCATTACACATCAAACACCTTTTCCAACTTCATACAGCACAGAAGCATGACAATCAACCAGGAAGAATCAGAGAATAAAGCCTCACGTCTTAACACGTTTGAACAGTCAATTCACATATCTCCAAACAGGGTACACATACCACATACTCGAACCCAACAAGAGGATTCTACAAAGGTTAAAGTTAGTCATACATACCTGGGGTTGAAATCCCTTTTTCAACTTTTACTCACAAATCACCGGACCGACTAGTACCGTCAATCTAGTTCACAGTTAAACATATTCAACTCAGAATTGGAAACCATGCATGCAATTTGAACCCTTTTTTAAGCATTTATCAACTGCTATGTGACTCCCCCTTTAGATTGCCAACCCCTTATTTGTGAACTTTAGCCCAACTCGCTTCCTCCTACTAGATTATGGTCATTAATCATCATGCATGTGAGGTATAAACTTATATTTTCAAGAATCAATTTATGAGAGTCCCCCTTTTATTTAAAATCAGAAAACTAATGAAAAGGGCTTGGGGATTCTTACCTGTTAGAATGAAGAAGGAGATGATTACTCGAAATTTCCAGGCCTGAATGACTTTGAAAATCTAATTGGTAAAGATGAATCCTTATATCTCAAGAACCCTCTCTCCCCTCTCTCTAATTTTGTTTTGAAAATTGTTAAAAATGAAGGGGAGGGGTGTTTTAATGAACTGGGGTCGGGTTTTAAAAATTAGAAAAAATAGGGCCCGACACAAGAATGCGGTCAGGAATGCGATCGCATTCCTGACATGCGGTTCGCAGATCTGACCGCACAATGGCTCTCAAGATGGGCCAAAAATCCAAAACACACTGCCCAGGCATGCGACCAATTGTGTGATCCGCATACACGTTATGCGATCGCATACTGGACCGCATAGTTGACTTCAAATGGGGCAGTATTCTGCCTAGGTATGCGACCATTATGCGGTCCGCATACACGTTGTGTGATCGCATACTGCGTCGCATAATACCTACTTTCTGGAAAATTACATTCTTTAAGTCTCGGGGTACTTTTTACTCAGTTTAGGTCTGTGTTAAAATTTCCCACAATAACAACAACTCGGGGACTCATTCGGGCATTATTTTTAAACAAGAAAATTTTGCGGGTCTTTACATCATCCCCCCCCCCCAAAAAAAAGTATTCATCCTCGAATGAGGGTTTCGGAAATCATTTAGTTTTGAAAGCATGATATGCAAAATTTCAGATTTTCATTAACTCCAATATTTCAGAAAAATTTTGCCAGGGTTCCCTTTGTTATTTGACCTATCTACCTGTCAGAAAGCCCCCGAAACACATTTTCGAGCACCATTACACAATTTTAATCACCCAATCACTCACACACAACGTTTTTACCTCAACAATTGGCAATTATTCAATCATTTTGTCAACTACACATAGTCCTTTCTGCTCACACCACTAATTTGCACATGATTCATATTTTTGCACATAACTGGGTCGCTTTAATGAGTCCCATACAACCCAATTACCTCAATACACTACATTCATTTCAATTAATCATTACCAACCTATACTACTACTAATCATTGCCTAACACATACGTTCCATAAAACTTTCATTTACCCCAAGGGTTACACTCTACCCAAATGGAATAGCGGGTTTAGTTTTAGCTCACATTGGGAGATTACAACAATAAGGCAATTAGGGGAAGGTGGCGGGG